>BPTQ01000007.1:298598884-298700899 GCA_019973895.1 Chrysanthemum seticuspe
AGCTAACTATTACATATTAATTACTAACACTTGAAATCTAGTTTAGGAGTGATTCCAACATTTAATATCTGAGTTTATTCATTTTTGAAGACTTTCAAATTGAGCTTTTAATTGTTTAAAGAAAGGCATGACCTCAGTTAAATAGCATTCTTTAGTTTGCTCAAAACCTCTTTCCCCTTCAGTTATCCCAGTGGGTGTGATCCTTTTCTTACACATTTTCTCAAAGTCAACAAATAGTTTGTAAACTACATGAAGGCTGATTAAGGTCTTGCTATTAGTGGGAAGATTCCTAGGTACTAAATTCATTGGTGTATTTGGAGGATACACAGTGGCTGGGGGCAATTTCCTACAAGGGGATTCTTAGCAATAAGATTATCTGCCTTTTGCTTTTCTATATCTTTCTTCCAGAAAATTTGTTCTGGGGTTAATTGAGTTTGAGGCTTAAACATGTTCAGGGGGATCCAATTTTCTTTTGTGTAATCATGGGGTTTGATCATTATGTTATTCTTTTTACATTCAAGATCTTTTAGCTTCTTATCCATTTTCTCCCTAGAGGCATCTTCTAATTTTCTATCCTCTTCTGTGCTTCCAATACATGATGGTGTCTGCCTAGGCTTGAGAATTTCATTACCATCATAGATTACCATTTGCGCAGCTCTAGCAACCTTTCCATACTTAGGATTGGGTACTTCTACAAGTGGAGTGCTATGTTTATCGCTGAAGACTCTATGCTTAGTGATCATGTGAGCAGTCTGAATGGTGTTCCCTTGTATGTACAGTTTGTTTTCAAGGTTGTTTTTCAAAGTTTTTAGATTGGAAAATTCATTCAAAAGTTTTGATTCCTTAGCATTAAACTCTTGTTTCAGCACTTTAACATTTTCTTGAAGTTCTTGTTTTTGCTTAACAGTTTTTGAAAGCTTATCTTGTAAGGAGTTTAACTCTTGTTTTAACATTTCTTCTCTAAAATTATTTTTTCTAATAACTGTAAGTATTTGGTTATCCATCTCCTGCTCACGGGTAGTCAATTCGAATTTGGCACGTTGTTCATAAATGGCAACTTGTTCCTTATAGGCATTAAGTTCAGAAACTATGGAATCATCAGGAGCACATGCAGTGTATTCATCGAAAGCATATTCATCATTGACTGCAGATGATACATTACTTGGTACAGTTTCACTTTCATCTTGCTTCACATATTGATCATATGGGACAACATTGCTATTGCCCATATTTTCACTATCTGATTCAGAGATTTCAGTTGGTTGTACTTTGTATTGTATCTTTTGCGCATCAATTTCATCATATAATTTTAATACCTCAGAGATGATTGATGCCTTGGAGGAACTGGCCTGTTGTGGTGAAGTAGCCTTTGGAGAGACCATTGGTGAAATGCTAGCCATGAAGATGGTTTGAGCAGTTGGTTCATCATCAACATCTGAGTCATATGCATCATAATCAGCTACCTAAAATGCATTAGGATGATTCTGACCCAAGTCCTGCATTGGCTATTCATCCACATCAGCATCATAAGTCTTGGCATTTCCCTCAGCAAGAAACAGCAATTCCTCTTCATCCAAAACAGCTCCATTATCCTGATCTTGAACCAGCAGCATCTTGTCCCTGAAATACTCTGCATTTTGAGGACGTTTTGGAGATGTGCAGTTCCTTGCAATGTGTTCATCACCACCACAGTTGTAGCACTTGATTGGCTTTGCTTGTCCTTGATTTGCATTCTTTCCACGATTCTGATTAGCCACATACCCTCCTCCTACTCCACTTTTTCCTTGTTCATACTGTCTACCTTGAACTGGTTGCACCATAATATTTCCATCTCTGACAAGAGCATGATTGTGTAGATTGGATGCAGTTATGATTTCATTGTTAGTGTGTAGACTGTTGGTGTGTGGAGTGAGGGTCAAGTTTTGCTTAACCATAAGAGCCAGTTGATTGATGAAATGTTCCATGACTGCATCTACATCAGGTTGCTTGAACCTTGGGTCGGGAATGAATTTGTGATTACCATTTCCTGTGGGTATGACTTGAGAAGCTTTGGTAGTAATTCCTACATTGGTGTAGAATGTTGTTGAATCATTTGACGAACTTGCTTCTCCCTGTTTAGATTTGAACTGTTCAAGAATCATTCGTTCAAACAAAGCATGTCTCTCATTCTGAAGCAGGAATGCATACAATTGTTCATAGTTAGTGTTCCTCAAACCCTTAGTTAACTTGACTGAAGTGACAAATTTGTGCCATTCGGGATTCATGTTGTTCACAAACTTTGAGCTTAGCTGAATATTTGGCATAGTCATTTTGATATTCCTCATGTCATTCACAAGCTTGTGGAACCTCACATAATATTCAGTGACACTTTCCCCTGGTATCATCTTAAAGTACTCAAAGTCATCATACAGTTGTGATTCTCGGTCTTCCTTAGTCAATTCAGAACCCGAGAGAAGCATCTTGACATTATCCCAAACCGCCTTGGCTTCAGTGTTGTGATTGATAAGCTTGTAGATATCTTTTGGAAGACCCTGAAGTATAATGTTTGAAGCCCTGATATCAGCATCGTATCTCTTTTTCTCCTTATCACTGAGCTCATCATACGTCTTTGGTCTGTCCAAACCTAAGATCACTGTACCATCCGCAGTAGTTTCAAGAACATCTCTGGTGGTCTCAATTTGATAAGGTCCTTCATCAATAGATTTGAGAATGTTGACCCCATTTTCCTTTCCCAAACAATACAACCTAATTTATTGAGCCCATGAGTCATAGTCAGTTCTGTCAAGCATGGGTGGACGAGTATCTGATCCAGCTGCTTGAACGTCCTCAGCTACAGAAGAGATGATTGTAGGCACATTGGTAGACATGATTACAGATTTCACGGGATTTTATAACTCTATGATTAAACCGGGAAATAGATTCTTTCACGGGATTTTACTAAATCAATTGAAAACAATATTAGAAACAATAATCAACCAAGTCGCTATAACCCTTGAAGACAAGTCGCTAGGTCACCAAGTCGCTAAGTATACAAGTCGCTAGACACAACTCGCTAAAGTAACAACTCGCTAAGTAGACAAGTCGCTAAAGAACAACTCGCTAATAGTACCAACTCGCTAAGTAGACAAGTCGCTAAAGAACAACTCGCTAATAGTACCAACTCGCTAAGTAGACAAGTCGCTAAAGAACAACTCGCTAAGAGGGCAAGTCGTTAAAGAACAACTCGCTACCCACAACAAAGTCAAGTCGCTGAAAATTGTAAGGGCAAGTCGCTAAGTTAACAAGTCGCTAGCCGTAATGGTACAGCCACTACTTTGTATTATTTGTCGCTTTGTCTCAATAGACAAGTCGCTAGTGCTCAAGTCGCTACCACTTCAACTACAAGTCGCTGAAAAATATCAAAACAAGTCGCTACCAAGAAAACACATCCGAGACTCAAGTCGCTAACAAGAAAAATTCAAACACAACACTTTTCAATCCAAAACTAACCCAACCATAGTGATTCAAGCTTTCCAAATCAAAACCCAAGCACCTAAAATGATTCTAAACACAAAAGTACAATCAAAATTCAAACTTTAACACAACAAATCATCCAAATGATGCAAAAACCACTAAACTTTTTCAAACCCAAAAACCATATAAAACCACTAGAAATCCAAGGACATGTAAGAGAGATGATCAAACCATGGCTCTTGATACCATTTGTAACATATTGGATTTCACAAACACATCAAACCATGATCAAATATGGGCGTACACTTTGAGGTTTTAGAGAGAGAAAGTTTAGAGGTTTGGGAACTTAGTGAGAGAAAGTAAAAGTATTATTGTAAGCTCCAACCCTCTACCTTGGGAGGTAGAGGGTATTTATAGTATCTTACATAAACGCCACCTACGGGCTGTGGATCAGGCATACATTGGGTAAAGACCCGTACATCCTCCACGGTGTTACAAAACTAAATACTAACTAACATTAAATAACTATGGCAACGAGCTTTCTAACGATTACATATACTTGAGGTGACCGACACTTTAGTAACTGGATTTACTAAATCCTAACACCAATGTGTCTCCTTATGAAGAGTCTGATGATTAAACAGCTTCTAGAGTGCTTGTAGTTCCTCCCCTTGCTACAATCCTTCCATCAAGAGAGCTGCAGAGACCACCTTCTCTACCATTTTTGACAGCACCACCACCAGTGGGTCCTTCATCATCCTCACCACCTGTTGGAGTGGTGATGGGGCTAGCATGCCCCAAGGTATACAGGGTGATTGATAGGCGAATGGCGCCTAAAGTGATGCTAGAGTGGGCCTTCCCTAAGAAGCCTTAGGTGGTAGTTGGTGGTTAGGTTGGGGTTGGGTTGGGGTAGGATGTGAAGCTTGTGTCATCAGTTGGTAGTTGAATGATGTTTTCAGTTTTCTTTTCATGTAATGATGCTGGTTGTATGTAACTCATGGATGTATCCTCTGCACTCAGTGTGCAGATTTGTTTAATAATAATAAAAATCCATGTCTTTTGCTTTAAAATCCTTGCATCATACTGTTTGTGATTTACTTCTTTTATCTCCAAAACTAACAAGCTGTCCATCATAATGTTCAAAAACTAAGAGATAGGACTTGTTGCCAGTCATGTGCCTTGAACATCCACTATCTGTGTAGCCTTGATTTGATCTTTTTGTCCTTGGATGTTCCTGCACATAAAAGTAAGGAGTTAGTTTCCTTTGGGGACCCAAGCCATGATTAACTTGGATCTGCCTCGTGTATCAATATAGTTAAATCTATCAAAGGTCATTGATACACCGTTGGGATTGGTTGTAGAGGTAATTCCTTTAGGTTTCCATTCCCAACGTGCTGAGGCCTTTACAGCATTTCCCATGTTACCCCTTGTCTTGTTTACAACCCTTGTAGTGGGAACTTTTGATTGAGCAGTGGTAACTGCTGGTTTAGATTTTGGTACCCACTGTTGGTTATAGTTAACCCTTTTATAAAAAAAAAGACCTTTTCCCTGTTTGTGCAGATTTTACAAAAGCTGGTTTAGATTTTGCACTTGAAACAGGTGATTTAGGGTGAGCAGTGTTAACAGTTTTAGCAGTGGCAAAAGTTTTAAGACTACTTCTTAGTTGAACTGCTCTTGGGATCATTTTGCTGTTTGAATTAGGGTGAACATTATTTTGAAACTTGTTAGACTCCACCCTTTTATTCCCATGGACTTCCCTTCTCCCAACATGATAGTCACAATAAGCATGTAAATGATTAAAGCTACCACAGATATAACATGCTTTATTATACATCACAAAATCACTACCTAGTTGTTGAGATTTGACATGATTCCAACTCCTCTTGTTACCCCTAGGAGTTGATGTGTAACATATTGGATTTCAAATACACATCATAACACAAACACACATAGGCGTATAGATGATTTCTAGAGAGAGAAAGTGGGATGTTTTTAGAAAGAGAAACTTGTGGAATATTAGATTCCAAATGAACATTCAACCCTCTACCATGCATGGTAGAGGGTATTTATAGGTTACAAACTAAACAACCTCCTGACGGCCTGTGGATCAGGTATACATTGGGTAAAGACCCGTCCTTCCTCCACGGTGTTGCACTAAACTAACTAATAAACTACTTAATAACATACATAACGACAAGTATACGAGCTACTTAGGCTAGATAACATTTGGGGTGACCGACTCTTTACTTATGGAATTTCCAATTCCTAACAATCTCCCCCTAAGGGAGGTCACCCCATAAATTACATTGTGAATCCTAGCATTCTAATACATCTTCAGTCTTGAGCTCGTAGACTTCTCTTCATCAAAGTATTCAAACTAAGTGCATCTGTGGAGATTTCATCATTGAACAACTGTAATGAATATTTCGTGGAGGTTGAAAGGCTGATCCACTATGATAACCTTTGAGCATTATAGGAGATCATCAGCCACAATAAAGCTCAGCATCATACATTGAAGTGTTGCCAGCATATGAAATAATGACATAATGGACCGACATGCTCACATTCTGGATCATGAAATCTTCTCATCAGAGTAGCGGAAGCTTTCGTTGATTCATGATATTGGCAGCAACGTAGCAGAAGCATGGAGTGAAAATATCAGAGTCATTGATGCACTAATCATGATTTCTTTTGAGATGTGTAGTGTGAGCATGCGGCTATGGATTGACTGCTCCATTCTGATCAGCTGCAAACGTAGAGTGTTCCTGCATAAAACAGTTAGCAATAAAGCACACAAGAGTGCCTTTGACCACTTTTGTTGAATTGAGAAACACGGCCCACGGTTCCCCGTTGATCAGTACAAGTACTGCCTGTGATCAGGTATAATTCCAAAGAATTTCCTTGACAGGGTTTCGCAGCTGCTCTAGCTGTTCTCAAACCGAAACGTCTCAAAGAAGACAACACGGAGTGAGTAAACCAGCGAATAGAGATTCACAGATTGATGAAAAGAAATTTGATAAACAATCGTGTATTGCTCAATAGAAATTATTTTTGCAATACAACGAAGGTTTTAATGAAAATCAATTATCAATAATAAAACACCTTTTGATTTGAAATATTCGTACACGGTCGATGTGCTAACGAAAAGAGTTTTTAAGCACAATGACCGGTTTTTCAAAGGTATCCGTCAATCCATAACCTGAACCAGGATTGATTCAAAAGATTGAATCGCCCCATTGTTTCTGTTCAGTTGTCACATGGTTGATCTATAGAATAGATCTCACATGCCACCTACCAGGAGCTTGTTTGATGTTGGCTCCAGACTGTTTTCTATCTTCATTGTGAATATGTATGCATATCACTCGGATGTTCTGGCAATACCACAAGGATAATACGTAGGACTCAAGATATAATCTCCCTTTCTACATTGTGTGAAACAGAGAGTCTTCATTGAAAGTGTCCTAATGAGATTTATTGATGATCTCGTGGCTCTAGACTCGATTTGTGCATATTTGGTTCCTGTGCCGGAGACTAGGGAGAGGGTCTCCTTCTTCAATATCAACAATCTCTAAGAGAAAGTCGATAGATTATGTAGGTTCCCCGTGAGAATGAAACAAGTCCTTTTAAGAGGAACTTGAGTGGTTTGGGAAGATGTAGTGCAGTGCGTCACTGGATCCATGACGTCTTGTCTTCAATACCGATGTTACCTTGGTAACCACCAGTAGCATATGAATTGAACTCGGTTTCTGCCCTAAGGTTGAATAAATGGAGGGCTATTTCTTTTCACCCTTTTTTCAAATTCAATTCTTTTTCATTCTTCAACACCTTCAGTGCTTACCAAGACTTCATAACTAGAACCTTGTTGGGTTTATTCCAGTACTAGTTCAGTCTTAGTCCGCACTCTTCCCACATCTCATTTTTCTCCTTTTTTTTCAATATACCTAAGGACTTCTACACTATCTAGTGGATTGTCCCTGGGTAGATCCCTCCGGTTCTGGCGGATCATGGGAACAAATACCTAACCTTATCATCCTTATATCACCATACATAAAGTAAAGTTGGTCGGTCTATTTGGTATTGTTCATCTGCCATTGGAACCAATTGAAAACCATTTGAAAATCAATCCAGATACTTGTGATATATTATCAAAGCATTTTGTACCTGAATTGTTTTGATATTTTTAGAACAAGAGCTCCCCCCTCAACATGTGCATCAAGTGTTTGAAATCGTTTTGCACACGGAGGCAAGAGAAAGAATTAACTTCTTTGATTACCATTTTCTAAAAGATATCAACATCACTTCCCTGATCAAAACAAGTAGATAAAGCATATAAGGGAAGGATGAGGTTTTCACAAGCTTGCTCCCCGTCAATATGAGCCTTGAGGTTTGAAAGAGTTATGCACATACTAGAGGGAAAAAGGTTCTTAGAAGCACATTAACGATCATACCCGCCATACAGAAACCAAATGAAAATCAATCAAGGTACATTATGATGAAACATATAAAACTTTGTACCTTGAAGGTTTATTTTCGTTTTGAAATGCTCCCCCTTAATATATGCTTTGAGATTTGAAAAATAATTTAGCATATATATGAGAGAGCAGTATGCACATTGAAAAGGTCATCTTTTATCATCTTTCATATTTATATCACATTTTCTCCCCCGATCAAAAATTTCAAATCCTTTGAGATTTTGGATCTCAAGTGATTTAAATATGTATGAAACAAAACATTTGTTGGAGAAAAATGTGTCTGGTTTATAAGATTGAAGTGGACAAGACTGAAGTTCCCTTTTTATACATAAGGGAAACCACAACACACAACCTAGCACTATTACATACATTATAGTTGTTTAATTGTCGTTACACCACATTTTACACATCAAAATACAGATCATACACTACTTCAGGGAGATATCATCATTCAGTTCTTTGAAGCAGTTTGTAATGACCTTCACGGAGTCTGCCACCAACAAATCTTTCAAGGTTGCGGAAGATTCTTCGAGTCTTAAGTCTTCGCCTGATCGCAGCAATGAAATCTTCACACCTCTTTAAGTCATCATCAGTCTAGAATTTAGTCTTCTCCCACGGCTTCAAATCAACTCTAAATTCATTCACTCTAGAGTTTAATTCTTCTTCGACCATTTTGAGTGTACCATCACTAAATTTGTAGAGCTCACAAAGTCTCATAAGCATGCGAGTCCCGTATCTGTCGGTGAAGATGACGGCTCTAGGGGTGTCAATAACTCTATATTCATGATGAAATTCACGCCCTGTAACATTCCATTGTGGACTTGTAAGGTTGACCCGGGTCTGGTAGCTTTCCATTCCAAGCTGAAAGTCCTCAACCCTTTTTCGAATGACTAAGCCCCTGATCCAAAGATTGATAGCAGTATAAAGAGCCTTTTTCTCACGGATGGGCAGATGTTCAAGGTTTCCTTGGAGATTCAACAGATAGAGATCTACGAAGTCATTTGGCAGCAGGTGTTTGAAGTCGTTTTCTTCAATAGCATACTCCTTAAAATCTGCTCTTTTAAGAATGATCTTCTTCAAATATTCATATCCATAGATTGGGAAGACCTCTACTCGTACAACACTTAAGATTCGCAGCTTGGGTCGAACATCTTTGCGTCTTTTATCAGCACCATGTCTCTCGATGTAGAAATTCTTCTTTTTGAACCACCAGTGAGAAATACCATATGAAGCAGCAATGTCATACTTTTGTTCTTCGACAGCCCAGAATTGATCAGGAACCATCTGTTCAAGTCCCTTATCAGAGTAGGTTGCAGCTTTCATTTTAGAGATCGAAAGAGCTGGTCTTCTTTCTGTAGAACGAGCACACAGATAATCCAAGTCATGATTGAAGAAGAATTCAGCCTGAATGGTCATCTGTCCAGGTTCACCACCTAGAGGAAGAGGCTTGTTCACATTGAAACGACTGATCTGCTCACTGACCTGATCATTCAGCATCTTATGGCATTCTTCCATCTGGTATTGGAGCTGGTTGGCATCTGAGTGAAAAACCTTAACAATTTCAAAAGCTTGTCCTTCAAGATCCCTTGGAGTGATGGATGAGATACTCTTCTGTTCACAAAACCACCTAATGAAGCTTCCTATATCACCAGTGAAGTGCAGAAGAGAGTCTTCAGCTGGAACTTCATAATTATTGGTGATAGTTGATACCTAATTGTTGTCAAGAATCATCGTGTCAGACTCTGGGATGGTCCACGAAGGTTCTGGAGTATGAGGTCTCTCCTCGATGATCCAGCTTTGAATTGTATCTCTTGAAGGTGCTACTATTGATGTGTTAGTGCATTTACCCGCCACGTATGAATCAAACCAATCATCTTCAGACGGCTTGAGAATATGCTTGGTGGATGCATCATCATCATCTAATTCAGACTATATCATGACATGCGACTCTTCATGAACCATTTGATCTTCAGGAGTTGAAGAGACTATGGGTGTGAACCTTGAATCAACCGTTGTCCAAGCAGCTAATTTATTATGCGTTCCTTGATTTCCGGATGAACTGGGTTGATTGGGAGGCTTTGGTGGTGATGATGGTGGTGGTGGAGGTGTAGAGGTTGACTTAGAAGATCCACCTGCTCCAGAAGTTCCAGCACCCCCAGTTGGAGGTGGAGGTGGAGGAGGGTCTTTAGGACCTTTGCGCAATGTTTCCAACACTATGGTCCTCCTTTTCTTCTTTGCTTCTTTTTCTCCAATGTCTATCAAGAACTGTTCATGATTGTCGTACTTAATAGATTCTTCGAGAGCCTCATACAGCTTCTTATGGACCTCATGCTTATGCTCGTCAGCTTCATACATCTTATCTGAAAGAACATCTCTCATATCTGCAATAGGTAGATCTTTGAACCGTCTAAGCAGTGGAGCTTCCATTGCCCATTCCACAGCATCCTTAACTTCGCCTTCAATGGCGTCTGCAACCCCTTCATCAAAGTTGAGGTGCTCCAACCTATAGACACGATCCACAAGGGCATCAACAGATTTCGGTAGTTGTCTTTCAAGTGCTTCAATTCTTTTCACTGCTTTGTCGAGCAGTTGATCTGATGTAAGTATTTGAGGTGGTGAAGCTGGTGGAGTTTCCATATTAGCAACTGTAACCACCGGTTCAAGGGATAGATTCTTTGCAGATTCAGGTGGTTGAAGTGCGGTTGCTTGAGCAGGTTTTGGAGGTGGAAGTGCCGTTGTAAGTGAAGATGCTGACATAGGTGCAATGGTAGATGTGTCTTGCTGAATATTGACAGTAAACATGGATTGTGCATCCTCTTTATCATTATCTTGCTTAGAAGACTCAGTATCTATGGGTTTGTCATTTAAGAATTGATCTCCAAAAGTGAAGTTTGTATCTAGGTTCTTCAGTGAAGATAGAGAACCGGTAGACAGATTTGGTTCTTCCATGTGCATGGTCTCATCAGATCTTGACTCAAGATTCTCCTGCGAGTCTTTATACACCAAGTCATCAACATTCTGATCAGAATGAGTATCACTTGATGCAGGAGGTTCTTTTAATGTTTCAGGCACTTTTTCCAACCCAGATTGTTCTTTAGCTGAAGAGGATTCAGTTCTTCTCTTCAATTCATATTGATTGGTGGTTCTTAATGGAGAAGATAAGATTGTTAGAAGCATTTGTGCGGCTTGTTCAGTATCAACACTAACAATCCCTTTTCCTTTGTCTTGTGTGATTGGTGTTGTTTGTCGAGGCAATTGATCAGGTTCTCTTAACACTACTCCTCCAACTGGTGCTCTCACATTATGACTTTCTAGGCTTTGCTGGATTCCAAGTTGCAGAGCAGCATCATCTTCATCAGTCAATCTTATATTACCCCTGGAAACCTCAGTTTCCTCAACGTTTACTTTTTCCCCTTCCTTCTTCTTTCTTTTCTCCTTCTGGGTGGTTCTGTTAGAGGTTTGTGACTTTTCACGTCTTCTTTTTGGAAGAGCAGCATATGAAGTCTTTGAAGTCTTTGAGCCAGAACCAGACTTAGCAGCTTTGGGTTGTGGTTGAGTAGGAGAGACATCAACATCATCACTGGATCTGGAAGCCCTTTTCATGAATAGTTTGAAATGATCCATCTTTTTAATATCTTCAGTAAGAAGAGAATCAGGAATTTGCAATCCAAAGACCTCTTTATTGACCCCACTAGAAATATATCTGAGATTGCCCAGAACAAATTCATCCTCAGCATTATGTAGTTCTGATTCAATCCTAGGGTTGAAGTTGTGAATCTGTTGCAAGTACTAGATAATAAGCTTCGAAAATCTAATGCTAGGAATCACAAGTTTGTTCTGTTTCTTTCGTCCCTGAGCTATATTCTGAAAGTTTGTTCTATCAGATATGAATGTGTTCATTGACAGCGAAAATTCTTCCCAGATACGTTCTGAGACATTCACATTCACACCATTGACGATATCCCATAGGATTTACAAGATGGGAATTCTCACTTTATCAAACCCTGATGTTTTGCCAGATAAGCACAAGTTGAGAACTGTTGTCATTGCTCTCTAGGGTTGATACATGTGTCCGGTGATGATATCAGAAGCCCTTGTAATGCTAGTCTGGTACCCCAAACCAATTAGAAAGACTATTAGATTGTCAGCACTAGGTGGAGGTTCAGATCGTATGTTGGGGTTGCAGGGAGTGATTCCTAGAGCCTTGCTAAGAATGTCAGAATTTATCTCAAATTCCCTATTATCCAGTTTGCAGGAATATTTAGCTGTGATTTTGTTCCATTCAAGGGTGTTCCAGAATTGTTGTATGTAAATGGTGGGAATTGTGCATTGCTTTGTTAGTGCACCGAAGAAGTTAGTGTTTTTGAAGATATCAATAGACACTTTGAGGGTAGGATTTTGTTGCAACTTTTGTAAGTCCACATAACAGTTACTTTTTCCAATTTTTGCCCATTGACTTTTAGGAAGGATTTCTTCGTCTGAGAGAACATTGGGTGGTGCAGAAGAAGTAATGTTTTCAGCTGAGGTTGTGATTGCCAATGAAGATCTGAAGATATACACAACCAACAACAATGATTGGGAACATGTTAGATTATAAATGGTTAGTCAGACAACATAGAACACATCCTTATGTCATAAACACACAAACTTAGTAGTTCAGACAGGGTTCCCATAAGCAAATAGAGATAGATTGAGAGGCATTAGCGAGTGTATAAGGTTAAGGACCCCATTTGATATAGTTTTCACGAGACGAGTTGTTTTGGAATTAAAATATTTAAAAAGCATATTTGCTAAGAAATAATGTCATGAAACAAGATACAAATGTGGAAATGATATAACAGTTTGTATGAAACAAGTTGTGATATTATGTTGCTACAAGAGAATCCAAGTACAACTTGCTCAAATAGAAATGTTATAGCAGGTCACAAAAAGTAAGTTGTCAATACAAGTTGCTACAGGAAATCCTGAATCAAGATTGTAAGCATGAGATTATCCTAGCAAGTTGCCTTAAAACATTTTAATAACCCTAGTCGCCGTATGAAAAATAAACCAATTAAGTCGCTAATCATAAATGGACAAGTCGCTAAACAAGGCTAAGTCGCTACATGAAAACATACTATGTCGCTAACTTGTAAAGACAAGTCGCCATCAACAGTAACACAGCCAAGTCGCTACAAATCAGTTCACTAAGTCGCTACAATTACTAAGTCGCTAACTTGTAAAGACAAGTCGCCATCAACAGTAATACTGCTAAGTCGCTACAAATTGGTTAACTAAGTCGCTAACTTGTAATGACAAGTCGCCATCAACAGTAATACAGCTAAGTCGCTACAAATTAGTTCACTAAGTCGCTAACTTGAACGCACTTAAAAGTAACAACTCGCCACGATGAATTTGTACACTAACTCGCTACCAAGAACATTATCACTGCAGATAACACGCCACCAAGAACTCAATCATATCATTCTAATAACGTCGCAAACCATTCAACATAATCAGATCATTTTTTTAGAAACACAACCCAACCCATTCAGTTAATCCAGATACACAAACGATTTCAGAAACACAAACCAACTTGAATCACAAAGAAGACGTTCACAAATTTATAAATACATATATTCATGAGAATTACAACAACCCTAGTGCATCCAAACAGCCCTTAATCCATTGACACATATATCACAATTATTTTCATTTAACAAATCCAATGACAAACCTATACGAGGTAATCAAGAGATGAGGGTCAAGTTCCGTGGGATCTGTTAAGGAGAAAGGATTTAGGAAATGCATATATTCATCATATTTGGGGACAAGAAACAAGTCAAGATTGCCATACCACACGTAAGTCGCTACGAAGAACCTCAAGAGAGAAGAAAGAAAGAAGAAAAATAGTTGATTTTAAGTTTTCTAAGAAATGAAATGGCAAGTCGCTAGGTTAAGGGGAAGGGTTTAAGCAAGATAACTAATTTGACACATTCAGTCCCTGTAGTTTTGTGAGTGGTTAGCAACTCGCTATGACTTTACAAAGTAAGTCTCTAATACCAAACTATGTTGCTAAGACTTTACAAAGCAAGTTGAAATCTTATCACATTATGTATTACAGACTCATTAGTTATATGAACTTATCAGATATCAAGCTAACACAGATAGCATAAAGGGATAACATAATAGGAAAAGCAAACTAACATAATGGATAAGCAAACTAACAACCTGCATTTGAGCACAAAACATAACCAGCGCAGATATAAACAAGATATCTTGAAAAATTCTCCCCCTCAATCAATGTTACTAGAGAACATTGATTGACTTCAACCCACCCGTTATAAGATAAGAATATATTAGTTGTTCGAACTTCATCTATGATCCCGTATCATTATTGAATGACCTTTCTAGGACCGTAGATGTTATCGATAACAAAGAATATATCCTTTATTAGTTTGAGGAAAATGACAAAATTATGAATTTAAAAGAATGAAATATTTAAAAGGTATTAAAACAAAGTGTATAGAATGAAAATTATTATTATTATTTTTATTTTATTTTTTTTAAACTTGATTTGTACACAGATTTATAAGAACGAGTCCTGATTCAAGATGAAAAAGGAGTCAAAGTACGAGGTACATCAATTCTGGCATGCTATAGCTCCTGAGTGAGCTATATTCATTTCTGATAGAAACCAAGTCATGAAGTTCCTGATTGAATTGAGCATTGTACCTGAAAAAGACTGAGAGCACATTGTACTAGAAGCACATGTAGAATTGCAAATGGATGGGTTAGTGACATGATTAATCTGAGTATTGGATGTATCATAGTTTAATATAGACGTATCATTATTAGAGATCCCTTTAGGCTCAATATACTTGAAGAGTTTTCCTGTGGGCATCCACTTAAGGTGAGATCTAGGTATGTAAGTCCGTTTGGATCCTGTAAACTTAAATAATCTGCCAGTGGGAATCCATTTGAAGCAGCTACTAGTAGATTTGTATGTGTGCACTTCCCTGTTTTGACTATTGGTCCTTTTGTGATTAGTATGTTTCTTAGGGGATTGATCAGCCAATTGATGTTTCTTATGAGAACTAGTCGTACTTCTAGTATTTCTGATCTTTGAGCTTTGAACATTAACCTGGGGTTTGAGATTCATCATATCGGAACGAAGCAATGAAGTGACTGGTTTTGTCAAAACAGCATTCTCATCAACTTGGGAGGCAAGCCTAGATTTCGATGGTTTAACTCTTTCAGTTCTAAAGGAATTAGGCTGCTTAACTACTGTATATTTAGAGTGGTTCTGAACAGTTGACTTTCCCAAAGTTGATGGTTTTGCAAACTTAGTGTTCACCTTATTTCCAATAGATTTTCTAAGCTCATTTTTTAAGGCAACAATATTGAAGCTCTTATCCTGAATTTGGGCTTTGAGGTCATCAATGTCTTTCAACAAGATGCTAGATTGATTGATCAACTTGGAATTGGTCTCCTCTAAGTTTTTCCTTAATGACTCATTTTCTCTTAATAGGTTGGACACACATAGAGCTAGTTCAGCATTTCTAGATTCAAGTGTATCACTCATCTCATGACAGTCATGCTTCTGCACATCTGAGAGAAGTAATTTCAGATTGCATATGGTTGAGTCTTTGTCCTGAATCTGGGTTTTTAATTGATTAATTTCAAAAAATTCTCGAAATTCTGGAAATTCCTGATTAATGCAAGATTTTCTTGCATAAAAGCTTTCATCCTTTCGCTGTATTTCAATTTCCTATGAAATACAATGTTTTTCAAGAATTGATTATTTGTTTGAAAGTTCATCATATACCCTTTTTTCAATCATGTCATTAGCTTTAATAGTTTTAGATTCAGGCTCAACCAAGATCGATTTCATAGTATTATGTTCAGAATTAGAATCAGGTACATTAACATATGAATTACTCTGATTAGTTAAGTGTACCTCATCACATGAAACCTTTTCTGACTCTGAGTCTTTGAGATCAGTACAGTTGTCTTCATCCTTTTTTATTGCAACTGAACTTCTGCATTCGGTATCATTCATTGGTTCAACTGATCTATTGCATAACCTATCACAATCTTCCCATAGCATCACTTGACACCCATTCAATTCATTCAGCTTGTCATTCTCTTTAGCAGCTTCCTTAATGTATATTTCCACATTACCCATAAGTTGAATAAAGGTGTTTCTAAACTCATGAATTTCCATTCCAGTGTGTTTCTTGAATGAGATTCCAGTCATGTCATCATCAAAATCTGAGGAATATTCCCCCCTGATAAGTGGCTAAAATTGATTGAAGATTACTTGAAGAGCTGCATTAGATTTATCAGTTGAGAACTTTTCTTTGGTAATTTGAAACCTCAGTTGTTCTAAGTTGCGTAACACAGTTCTTGTCAAAGTGGGAAAGTCTTTACGAAGGATAGCACTGCTTGTTCGATCCATAGTTGTAGATAGAAGTAGTTTAAGATGCTGATGAAGTAGTTGAAAGGGCTCAATGTTGCATTCCATTTGCTTTGCATCATTTGTCAATATTAAGAGTGACTCATCATAATTGTTTTGATTATAAGATGTTGAATCATTCACTGTAGAGCATTCTGGGTAGCAGCCTATTTCATTATTCTGTGAGGTATCATAGAGTGCAAGTACTTTGGTGATTAAAGGATTAGTGATGTAAGACATTGTGGGTTGACTAGTATCTTCTGCATGAACGACCTCAGCTACAGTGGAGATGATTGTAGGTACGTTGGTAGACATGTTTACAGATTAAACGGGATTTTATAGCTCTATGATTAAACCGGGAAATAGATTCTTTCACGGGATTTTACTAAATCAAGAGAAAACCGTATTACAGACAAGAATCAACCAAGTCGCTAAGTACCAAGTCTCTATAATCCAAAGTCGCTAAAACACAGTCAAGTCGCTAGCAAAATTTTGACAGCAAGTCGCAAAGAACCAAGTCGCTAAGTTGTCAAGTCGCTAAATAGCAACTCGCTAGGCACCAAATCACTAACACCAAGTCGCTAACAAGCTTAAGTACAAGTCGCTAACTTTCACCAAGTCGCTACCCGTAGTGGAGAATCCACTAAGTGTACTGCTTATCGGCTTGTCTCAATAGACAAGTCGCTAGCTCAACTCGCTAAGAACTTCAACTACAACTCGCTACCAAATTACAAAGCAAGTCGCTACCAAGACAACTTATCCGTGGCACAAGTCGCTAGCCAGAAAATCACATAAACACCACTTTTCAATCCAAAAACAACCCAGCCACGATGATTCAAGCTAACCAAATCAAAACCTAAGCACATACAATGATTCTAAACACAAAACTACACCCAAGATTCAAACTTTAACACTAGAAATGATCCAAATGATGCAAAAACCACTAAACTTTTTCAAACTATAAAACCACCTAAAAGTCACTATAAATCCAAAGATATGTAAGAGATGGTCTAACCTTGGCTCTTGATACCATTTGTAACATATTGGATTTCAAATACACATCATAACACAAACACACATAGGCGTATAGATGATTTCTAGAGAGAGAAAGTGGGATGTTTTTAGAAAGAGAAACTTGTGGAATATTAGATTCCAAATGAACATCCAACCCTCTACCATGCATGGTAGAGGGTATTTATAGGTTACAAACTAAACGACCTCCTGACGGCTGTGGATCAGGTATACAATGGGTAAAGACCCGTCCTTCCTCCACGGTGTTGCACTAAACTAACTAATAAACTACTTAATAACATACATAACGACAAGTCTACGAACTAACTTAGGCTAGATAACATTTGGGGTGACCGACTCTTTACTTATGGAATTTCCAATTCCTAACATGACAACTTGTTTCTATACATCTCAGCATACCTTACAGTTGATCTAGGTTTGTTAACTTGTTTCCTATGTTCCTCTATAATAGTATTTACAACTTTTGGGATAGAAGCCTCTATATTCTTTTTAACATTCTCATCTACAATAGATGAGTCACTTGCACTTTCAAAAACATCAGTTTCATGCTTAACCTCTTCCCCACTTTTCACAAATTTGGGAGGACCATATTCAAGATTCAGATCCTGAAATTCCTCTAAACCTGTATGAGCTAAATCTATGCCAGGAGGTGATGGAACACCCCTTAGTGGTGGAGGAGCAGTGTTGTATCCTATACCAGACTTAACTTTACTAGTAATTTGAGCATTCCAAATTTTATCAATTGACTTAGACTGATAATAACAGGTGTCAACAGTTAAATTGACATTCTCATTTATCTTTCTAAGTTTTTCAAACTCTTCTTTTAATGCCTCATTCACTGTTGTCTTATGATCTATCTCTCTTCTAAGAATAATCATATCATCATTATATTTTGACTCATTAGCTCTATAGTGCTCTAGTTGTTTCTCTAATACAGCTATGCCTCTCCTAAGGTTTGACACAGTATAATTAGCAGCATACAACTCTGTTCTTTGGTTGTCAAATAATTCATTAAGCCTTTCACATTCTTTAGAAGCCCTATTAGTTTTAGAAAAACTTTCAAAGTTTTGTACCTCAGAGTCAGAGAAAGCCATGAGAGCATCTTCTGTAGACACAAGAGCAGCATCTGAAGATTGTTCCTCTTCTCCACCAGCCATGAAACTCCAATCATAGCTTACACCATCAATAGCCAACATTGCCTTTGGTTCTTCCACAATTGGTTCTTTCTTTTGCTTGTACCAAGTAGATCTTTTGTCTTGGTTCCTTGGTCTTCTGCATTCTCTAGCAAAATGCCCCAACTTGTGACAATTGAAACACTCTACTTTCTTTTTATCGAACCCTACAGTTTCACCACCATTGATGTGAATTGGCTTGCCAGTCTTCTTGTAGAATTTCCTAGCCCTCATGCTAAGAAGAGCTATTTGCCATTTTATGTCCATCTCCTCCAAATCATCTTCATCAATTTTCTCTATGTCTTCATGAGCTAATATAGAGCCATTAACTTGAGTGGAGATAAAAGCATAAAAGGTAGGATCTCCAATACCAGCAACCTTCTTCTTTGAAACTGCAGTGGTAACACTAACATTACCAGTGGAAACTGTAGAACCAGCAGTGGCAAAATCATCATCATTGTCATCTTCAGAATCATCACTGTCAACAGAGGTTGACAATAATGCCAGGCTGCTAGAGCTTGTACCAAGTTTCCCTGCCTTCTTCAATCTTTGTTCAATGAGTTTGAAGTTATTGTAAAGATCATTGAGATTCATAGTTTCAATCTCTGGTTTGTTTTCCCAGACTGTAACATTAGTATGAAACTCAGAAGGCAAACTTCTTAGAAACTTCAAATTGAGGTCTTCCTTTTCTACCTCAATGCCAAACACAGTCAGTTGTGTGACAATCTTCTGGAGTTTGGTGAAGATGTTGTCAAGTGAGTCATTGCTTGAAGCAGAGAAGTTTTCATAACTTTGCTTCAACAATGTCTTTTGTGTCTTCTTTGTAGCATCATTGCCACCAAACACTGAGCAGATCTCTTCAAAAAGTTTTTTTGCTGTCTTGTACTTGCTGAAAGCAATGATCTGGTCTTTAGGAAGAGTCATTAGTAACAAACTTCTGGCCTTCAGGTCATTCTTCTTCTTTGCTCTTTCATCATTAGTCGCAGGTACAGAAATTGTTACAACTTCTGTGTCACCAACTTTCCAGTCTTCGTAACAGACTTGAAGGAATCACCGGTTAAGATGATCTCCCATAGAGCATAGTCTTGTATGAGAAAGTATTGCTCAATCATTATCCTCCACATCTCAAACTCATTAAGTTTGAGCTTAGGAAGCCTTGGAGCAGAGTTGGACTGGTTGTTTTCCATCTCCATTGATTTGAGTGAGTAGGTTAAGCTTATTCCTTGGATCTTGTAAATCAAAATATCAGAACCTTTGCTTTGATACCACTTGATGGATCTAAACACACACCTTGTGTTAGTGATATTTTGAATAATGTTAATAAGCACGCGGAATACTTAGTAATACTTAGAAGACGGATTGTATGATGTAATGTAAGTGAACAGTTTAACACAAAGCTTCAATATTATTAAGAAATAATACGAGTGATCTTGATTATCACTAGGGTTACACCTTGAAGCTTATCTGAATAATACGTACTCTAAACAATGACCTAGGATCTCCTTTTATAGCACAAGGAGTCCTTTACAAGATAAGCATAATCCTAACAATATAAATTATACACAATATCTTTTCTACGCTTATCAATACACGGATACATAACAATTATCCTAATAGCAGTGGTAATAATGCACTGGAAGTGGTAATGAGTTTCCACTGCTATTGTAATCTTTAGCAGTGTTAACCACAAGCGTATCAGTGGTAACTGTTATCTTTATTCCCAACAGAGGGAGTAAAAGAAACCAAGGCGAAAGTTTCGATGGAATTGCAGCAATAACCAACAAGCTTGAGAATCTCGGTCGAGATATGCTAAAAATCAGAGAAATTGTTCATGACATCCAAGTCGGCTGCGAAAACTGTGGTGGGGGACATCTGACTAAAAATTGTCCTAAAATTGACAAGGAAGATACGATCGAGGAAGCTAAATATGGAGAGAATAGGCCTTTCTACGGGGATAATCGTAATGGGTATCGTGGAGGACCCCCACCGTATTATGAGCGTAATGAAAAAAGAGATAAACTAGAGGAAATTATTAACAAGTACCTTGTGGATACTACCAAGAGGCAAAAAGAGCAAGAGGAATGGCTGAAAAATTTACAAGATAATACAAACAAGAGCCTCTCTTCCCATGACATATCACTAAAAAACTTGGAAACTTTAATTGGAAAGCTTGGCGATGAGGTACAAAGAAGAAATGAGGAACAAAAGAACAAATCTACTATATGTAAGGCTGTATTCTCTGATAACGACAAGTCCTCTGATGAGTCTAATACTGATGGCGAAAGTGAGTTACGCCGTAATCACATCTCGAAGTTACGGCGTAACCAGAATTCAAGCAAAGACACGGGTACCAAGGTCGACAACCCTAAAAGGAGAAGTAATTTGTGTAAGGCTATTGCAATTGACGATGGGGAATGCTACAGCTTATGGGCCTCGTGTGACCCTCGAAAAACCTGCGATGGAGGAGTTGATAAAGAGAGGGTAAATGATGACAGATACATGTGGACTACACTTAAAGACGAAGAAAGGTTAGCCAAATTCTCGATTAACGAAGTGGAAGGACCACCTATCAAGCATTACTGCAAACCCTTACTCGTCATGGAAGATGAGATTACTCACGCTTGGCCAACGTGCAACCCTTTTCGTGAATATTGAAATGGAGGAGGTAATGTGAAGAACGAAGTTTGGATATGCCCACATGAATCTGGGAGGCATAACGTTGATTTTGGAAATCTATCATTCAGAGATTGGTATTTAGTAAGATTCGGGGACGCGATAATTAATTCGGCTTTGTTTAGAAATCTGGAACTCAATTATGAAAAGCATATTCTTCGAGGGAAAACCATTAAGCCCCTCGATGATATTCCTTCTGAAGATGACAATGACGAAGGAACTCAAAATCACTGGTGTGAACAAATTAAGACCGGTGACGGAAACGTTTGGGCTTCCTGCAACCCTTTGAGTATGAATGTGACGGGGGAAGCAACATTGAGAGGGCTGGGGAAGACGAGTTCCTATGGACTTCAACTAATGATTCTGAAAGAACAGAATTGCCTTGGCCAGATGATCTCAGATTCAACGATTGGGTCAGAATCAAATACGGAAAAATTGACGCGTTAACTAAAGAGAAAATCTGGAATGGATGTATGAGTAAGGATCAACCTAAAGACGAAATTCCTAATGAAAAATCAGAAGATAACACCAAGGACTCGTCTAAGATAGAAAAATAAGAATGCAAGCAAATACTTGTAGAAACCGATGACCTACTTAAAGATACCGATTTCGACGACGATGATTTCGATTATCTCGAGTTACAAGGCGAAGACGGTTTCATTGACCCAGATGATGAAGTACATGAGAAAAGAAGATGCAAACTTCTTGGCATCCCGTTTAAGAGACCACCACCAATTATAGCCGAAAAATATGAGTTTACGCGATACCATTTGGGACCTGAATAAAAAATTTGCAAGATTCGGAAGATTGAAACCAAAGAATATCTCCGCACTGCCACAAATGTCGGTTGGGTTAGGCGTAACTTAATGAAAGACATGGAGGAAGTCGGGGATGTCCAAAGGCCCCCATAGAAGCCCTGCGGCTCTGAGTCTAACTTAAAGACTCGTAAATAAAGAAAAGTGCTCTTTCGGGAGACAACCCGAATTATCCCTTTCTTTTGTTTTATTTCCATTTCTGTAGGGTTTTGTGTTTTCTAACCATTTTTGCAGGAAACGAGGAAGTAATTACTGCTGCAGTTGCTAATCTGACCAGAGTTACGGCGTAACTCATCTATGTTATTACGCCGTAACCAACTTTGTGCAGCAGAATTCTTGACGCATTACCAACTACGGTGTAATACCATCTCCGTGGTTACGCCGTAACCACTCGCTTTGCAGCTTATGTCAGGTTTTGCCAGTTACGGCGTAACTCCCTCAAAAGAGTTACGACGTAACCTTCCTCTGCTTTAATTCTTTCATTTTAAAACACAATAACCTTGTATTAGTATTTTAAATGAACTTTGTGGGTGTGTTCCCTGTAAACCCTCACGAGACTTCACTCGTCCACTTGGGACACCAAGTGGTATAAAAGGCTTGTTGCATATGCTAAATGCAACCGTGATTCCTACGAAAGTGAGTTAGGTTTATTTTTCATTTTTTATTTTTTTCTTTTTAGAATTATGCTTGTCGGTAGTGTGATTTCAGGGATTGAAGTTTGTTCATGATGCTTATACGAAGGCACGTCTCTTTTTCGTGGGCCTTCTTTCTTTATGGAGCAAATTTCAGGGAAGTTCTCGCTCTAATTCTACTTTTCTCTTCACCTTTATTTAATGCTTAGTACAAAAGGGACTTTGTACAATTCAAGTGGGGGTACGGGAGTAGAATTATCTCTTGAACATTATTTTGCCCTCGTTTTTCTAGTTTATTTTTAAAAATTATGCCATTTTTAAAATTTTGACATGTTTTTCTTAACCTAACTAGATTAGACCTTAGCCGAGCACATACAACCCTTGATATATTATGGTGAGATTAGCCTTATTCGTTTCCAATATTTTACCCCAAATCCACCAAATTATGAGTGTGCCGGTAGCTTGTAAACTTTATAACTTGGCCTTTGCATCATTTCGAGACCATAGACGAGGTATGTTGAGTTAGCTCGATGTATTTGGACTTTTCAGTTTTAGAAGGCAATATTATAGGATTATCACCCAAACAGCCTACCATTGTGTGTCTATCGATTAGTCACCTCGACTTCTCGACCCCCATGTGAAATCCTTTTGTTGCACTCACCTTTAGTGCAAGATACCCCTAGATACACCCTTCTGAGCCATTCCTTTCACTTTGTTAACCCGATATATTGTTTCGATACACCTATACACCTTAGCCTACCCTGTAGTCTTTATTTGTGATTGGGAAGTCATTATTTGCCTAAGTTCAAGGTTCGAGTGGAAAGGTTCGGAAATCACGCTTTCATCGACAACATTCCTGAAGATCATTGAAGACCCCCCAAATTCCCATTGTTCATCTCAAGTGGGGGGATATTATGTTTAGTTATTATTGTTATGTTGCAAAAAAAATGATTCCAAAAAAAAATGTTATGATTTAGTTATTGTAAAGTGAAATTTTATAAGCACTATGTTATGAGCTTTATAGATTTAGTATCGAGGAGGCCACCTCGATCACATTTGAAGATTGGAGTTGGTGAATATGCCAACATTTGGAGAAAAGGTAGTGTGCCCATCACGACGTCCTTTAATGACACATCTACCTTATATTTCATGATCCGGTTTCTTGACTTCAAAGCTTGAACTTTGGGCGGACGATAAGTGGTGATGACTTGGTTATAGATTTAGACTACCCTTTAGTCATGAAGCGTGTCTAGGTGATGCAGCGAGCAATCTTTGGTGTCTTGACCATGGATTTGGTCATGTATCATTGATTTTGTCCACTTCGCCGTGACATGTTAGTAATGACGAGTCACCCCTTAACCTTTGTTGAGTCTACCCATATTGCCTTCGAGAATTGTTTAGCTCTTAACTCTAGTGGTGGAGATTTGTGTAACCGCCAAGCTTACGATAGAATACATGCTATGACTGTGCGATTGAGTGATCACCCCAAAATTGACACTTAGAATAGTTGAGAGATTTGAGTGTTTTGTTCCCCTTTCGTCAAGGTGTTCGGCTTTGTTTTATTCTAGCATAAGGGATTTGTAAACTTATATTTTTCAGTTTATGGGAGATATCTTTTTAGGAATCTTTTTAATAAGGTCTACTTGAGGGCAAGTAGAGTTCAAGTGGGGGGATATTTGATAACATCAAATAGTCCTGAATATTAAGTGTCAATTTCCCCCGATAATGCTTGTAATTTATATCATTTATATGGATTTACGCTTGTTTTCCACTTTCAGGTAAATTACAAGCATTGGAGCTAAAGAGACGCGAAATTGGAGAATTATCTAAAGAATTATCATAGTATGCTGATTTTGAAGAAGTTACGGCATAACTCATCTCTCACATTACGCCGTAACTATTGCGTGACTCAGAAATCCAACTTATCAGAAGGTTACGGCGTAAATCTTCCCAAAGGCTACGACGTAAGTATATTAGGTCAAATGAGGTTCAACGCCGCTGATACTTACGCCGTAACTATCTAATCAACTACGGCGTAACCAAGTTTATTGAAGACTACGGCGTAACCACTTATAAGGTTACGCTGTAACTAGCAGATCTAGTGCAAAATACGACGAAATTGAAGGTTACGGCTTAACTCTTGTTATAGTTACGCCATAACCCAGATCTGGCCTATAAATACCCCACGAATTCCAGCATTTCTAATCATCCCATTCCACACACAACAACCAGAGAATGTGGGAAAAAGCTCAAGGCAGGTCTAGAGGAGCATACGGAGCTTTCTCCAAGGGAGAAGTCACTCCCCTACGATAAGCATTAGCATTTTATATTTTCTTTACTTTCAATTCATGTATTTCGTACCTTTGAATATTGAATTGGTTTGTATGATTAATATGAGCGGCTAAGCACCTCTTGGTGCTGGCCTAGTTATGATTCCTTAATTATTTTGTTTGCGTTTACATTACTTCCGTACAATTATTTCTAAGTGTATGCATGCATAGTTTATTGGTAGCCACCCTTGGTTCGGTAGTTTTGAATGGCGGTAGAGGCCAATTACCTAGGAGATATGACCAACTGACCCTAGGTTAGCGAACTGAGACGGGAAGGGTAAGATATGACCAACTGACGACCCTTTCTACTTGTGCGATTTGACCAACTGATCACCTATCGTTTGGATGAACTTAAGAATTAGGGGGTGAGTGTTTAAGTTGCTAACGCCCGGGCACTCACTATTATAAATCTAGCATGTAGCGGTACTTAATGACTTGGCTTAGGGGACCAGAAACAACAGGACTTATGAAGGGACATCTGACTTCTCCTGTGGTGGCATCTTTGCTGATAGGTTAGGGCGAATTGACCAAATGTTGTCCTCTCGACTTTGACCCCACCTGAAGTAATTGGAAGTAAGTAGACGTAGACATAACTAGCTAGGATGATTAACTAGGTTAGCACCACTCTCCTCTATTGATTTTCCCTTTACCACTTATTTGCTTTTATCTGCTTTATTCTGCTTTAGTAGTTTAATTAATTAATTCCCTATCGAAACCTTTATTAATCTGTGACACCTAGACTTAGTAATAATCCAACACACATAGCTCTTGGGACGACCTCGGCTTTACCGATTACTACACTACACACGACCGGGTACACTGCCCGTTAGTGCACTAGGGTAGACCATAGGTATAACGAGACTTTATAAATATTAAAACCTGGACAGTAAAACCTGCATCACTTCGGCTGTAGGATCTATCATGTATGCGGTAAGATGTACAAGGCCTGATGTGGCATTTGCACAAAACATCACCAGTCGATATCAACAGAATCCAGGTGTGAAGCACTAGCATGTTGTTAAGAACATTCTTAAGTATCTAAAGGCTACTAAAGAAATGTTTCTAGTGTATTGTGGGAATCCAGATGCAGAACTTGATGCTACAGGGTTTTGCGATGCGTCTTTCCAAACTGATAAAGATGACAAGAAATATCAGACGAGATATGTCTTTGTCATTAATGGAAGAGCAGTAGACTGGAAGAGCAAGAAGCAAAGTACGACTGCAATGTCTATTACAGAAGCTGAGTACATAGCTGCTTCAGAAGCTGCGATGGAAGCTGTTTGGATTAGGAAATTCATTTCGGGACTCGGAGTTATGCCCTCAATCGAATTACCTTTAAATGTGTATTGTGACAACTTTGCTGCAATAACATTTGCCAATGAGCCTGGAGTCATGAAGGGCGCCAGACATTTTCCTCTGCGATATCACTATGTTTGAGAACAAGTCGAAATAGGTGAAATCAATCTACTCAAAGTTCACACAGATGATAATCAAGCTGATCCCTTTACGAAGCCTTTACCAAAGGAAAAGCTTACTCACCATGTTGATGGGATAGGACTTCGTTTAGCTAGTAGTTTCATGCAGATCTGTGATTAGTATTTGGATAAAGGATGTTATGAACAAATATTATTTTAATGAAATAAAATAGTTGTTTATGTTTATTTTTCATTTTCTTAATATTATATCCTATATTTGCATGTTTAATCAGTGAATGACTTATGTTATTCTAAACAGTCCGTTGTCGATCAATGATGTGGGAATGTCATTGAATTAAGACAAATATGAGTTTTGGTAGAATATACTTAAAGTATATTGATGCGTAGGACATACCAAATTCACATGATATTCAATGAATTGAATATAGGACAGATCCCAACTTAACATGATTATACTTTATGGATCTTTGTCATTAAGTAAATCATGAAATATTTATCCTCAGACTTGAGATACCATATAACTGTTATGAATGTAGTACACTTGTGTAAGATAGTCTAACGCTATCCGTAACTGGTAGTAATAAGGGCTATTTTTCAAAAGTGTTGCAAAATTCATGAGTTATGCTTGTAGTCAAGAGAATTTGTTCCTTTGAATTTATTTCAAAGTATAATACTATTTTGGGCCCCTCGTAGGGTTCACAAGATGTTTGTATGGCCATACCCAAGATCAATCTGGAATACGTTCGGATGATTTGGTAATCTTGTTCAATCAGATATAACGAGAAACAGAATATTAACTTATGGAATGACTTGATCCATATCCATAGTTAAATGTAGTAATAGTAACAAAAGGATAAGTAAAAATGATGAATCATTAAATGGTTTTTCCAGGAGACCATACTCGATTCGATTTGAGGGCATTGGTGAGTCAAGCTAGACTAAACCAATGTCATTACTATATTAAGTAATATCCAAGTGGGAGCTGAAAGGTTTATGGATATTTTTAATATACATATGACCGGATTCGAACTCGAGACTTCGGGATTGCACACATTACGTATGAGAATTTATGTTTAGAATAATTAGTATATAAATGTTATTTCTTAATTATTTAGTCACGAAATAAACACTTAACGGGAGTTAATATTTAACGAGTTTTGACTAACGGTCTTTAAATGTAAACTACAAGGACTAAAGTTAGATATAGTAGACGAGAAGGATCTAGAACCCTTGTGGGTTTAGATGGCCTGTCGTGGGGATCCAAAAAGCCCAAGGAGGAGTTTTCTTGGTCACCAAGTTATTAGATGTGTATAAATACAAACTCCTTGTATTCATAAATCTAATCTTGGATCACCAAAGAAACCTAATTTCTTCTCCTCTCCTCTTGTTGCTTGGCCGATCGTACAACCTCCCTCCCCAAGGGATTCGATTTTCCAACTTCAAGATACAAGTGTTTGGTTTATTTGTGATTCAAGAACCTAGCTTTTCACATCAATTCGATATTAGTACGTGTGTACAAAAATGAAGAACAAATACAATTGTGTTTGTGGTATTCTTGGGTGTCGACTTTTAAAAGGGTCGAATAGTATAAACCCTAATTTAGGGTTTGGCGTTTTGTTCCTTGTTCTTGATATCGTGTGTTTCTTGAATTGCTAAAAGGTACGCATATTCCTTTAATTCGGTTAATTAATTTACAAGTTGCATGCTTTAATGATGTTTACTTGTTTTCTATAATTGTTATGATTAGTAAAACCCAACAGTAGGAAGGTGTAACGGTAGGGAGATGATGTGACGTTAAGGTGGAGGTGATGATAATCATGACAATTACATTCGGTCTTAAGTGTTCTTCTTATATTTTTTTGCCTATGATGCATGTATTATGTACGTAACAAGTCATATTGTACTCATGATGCATCAAAGTGTATTATATATAATTTGAATTGAACCTTTAGAGCAAATCTGATGGGGTCTATAATAGGTATTGTGAGCTGGAAGCTTATGTGAAGCACACATTCACCGTTGGAGTCTTGGTGATAGATGTTGATAGAAGAGAGAAGAACAACTGTATGTGTGTAAAAACTTGTTAGAAATGTAGGTGAGCCTAATTCATGTTTTGGCATTGTTTAAGTTATGAAAACCAGTATGACTTCTAAGTTTTAACAGCAATAAATTTTTTCTAATGTATCAATTTGGTAAGTGAATTTTGGAAAAAATAGTAAATATAACGAACTTTCATAAAGTGTTCCAATATACACATTTTGATGACGTGTCATACTTGAAAGTTTGACACTTGACACCATTTATAGCGTGACACATCATCAAAATCTACAGATTAGAACACTTTATGGAAGTTCGTCACATTTACGCAACTTTTTCAAAGTTTACATACCAAAACGAGACAATGAAGAAAGTTCATTGCTATTCTATGACCGAACCCCGACTACTCCCCCGTCTCAAAATATTAGTCCATTTTGACTTTCTTTTTCCAACTTTGACCTTAATTATTTGTTTTCATGTTATATAATACTTGATACAAAATATATAAATAGATTGTGTTTTAAATGTATTTTCATTGGTATACTTTGCATCAAGTATTATATAACACGAAAGAAAAATAATTAAGGTCAAAGTTTGAAAAAAAAAAGTCAAAAATAAACTTATATTTTAGGACGGATGGAGTATTATTTATAGACTTTGTAACCTTATAATATTCAAATGAGTGAGCTTATAGAAGTTATGGTTTATATGAAAAGGATTTAGCAACTTGTTTACATATTCTTGGAATATATAAAAGGAATGTGAGCTAGAAATATCAAATGGACAATTTAGAATTTTAGTAATTAGTCATAATTAAGTTGATACAAGTTCAATGTATTACCCTCAACACCTATATATGAAACCAAATCAAATTTTGCTTTTTTACTTGTTACTAAATCTGGGGGTTGATCATTCCTGATTCCTAAGGGTTGGAATATTCATGTGGGGACCTGTATAATGAAATCACATAACAAAACACATGAAGCAGAAAAAAGGACATTGATTGAATGATTGATGAAGAAACAAGACAAAGGCGTAAAAAATGAACCGCTCACAACGCAGAAGTAATGAACCGTCATAATTCATCTGTCTGTCTAATAGGGCTTGACGTGTTGTCGATTAGTATATATAGTAACGCTAGTACAGCTTTCATGATCATATCATGCAAACAGCTTATGCACCAAGTAATAATGACTAACGTAAAATCAAGAAAGATTGATGCACCAAGTAGCCTTTTTCCCGTACTGTAAAAGGCTAAACTGCCATGAACACACTTTGCTATAGCCATTCAAGAATGATGATTAGATCCACAAATACTGATGATAATTTGATGCTTTCATTATGGGTGATATAGAATAAACACACTAAATGTCTAGTACCCACTGATGGTGACAAATTATGCACATACATGGCCACCACCAATAGATATATGTTCCTGATCTTGAATGTTACCAAAATACCCTTCTTTCAATAATAGAACTCACATAGCATCATATATCCCTTTTCGACACACCATGTCAAATATACTACTATATGCATCAACAGCTGTACTATATCCATGCATCATAAAGACATATTATTGATTACTAATATCAATCATTAACAATTCCATTATCTTAATCTAACTTAAACTTCATTCAATTACATAAACTAAAAAGAAGAAAGAACAGTTGAACAATAATATATGCACAAACAATACCACCTTAGAAATGGCGGTGGACCCATTTTAATTATCACATTTATCAATCATACTGATGATATTACATCATCATGATAGCGATATTAATAATGTCTTGTCTTCAATTTTTTTCCATTTTTTTTTTTTTCTCGGAACACATGAGCTTATTCAAGAAAACCAGTTTTCGTCAAGACAGCATTTCTTACCCTACTGAGATCTCTTCCTTTAAGTGTTCTTCCAGCGCCTTCACAGACCGAAAACGATGAAATTTGACTCCTGGCATACTTCTGTGCAATCCATTCATGTGGAGGCATCATGCCCACATCATCATCATCATCGTCATAATCAGGACCGTAATCATTACCATAATCAAGAAATGCAGAATTCTGTGATGATCTGTTTGACTTTCCATAGATTTTGGACCAATCAGGAACTTTGACAGGTGCTGATTGTCTTCGAGGAATCCGAGATTCTGTGTCAGGATTGGTGGTACCATGCCTAGGAATCATTCTGGCTGCACTTGATATAGAGTTGGTTCTTGAAGTCAGACTAGAAGATGATCCTCCTTTTGACTTTGACTTCAAAGATTTTGAGTCGAAATCATTTCTTCCATTATAAACAGACCAAACATCAGTTTCTTGAAGTTCTTCAATTCCAATCATGGATGACCATCCACTGCTGCCTCTTCTGTACATACCATATTCGTCATCCATTTCTACGCCTACAAACTTCATATTTCAAAACATATAATATTCAGCAAATCTAGATGAAAAATATTATCAAGAAAAAAACAGAAATTTTGAGGAATGCTAATCTACCTTTTGGGACAGAAATGCTCTAGAACTATATAGTCGTCAGGTGGATTTTGAGAAAGAAGGCTGCAGTTTACAATATTTCTACCCTTTTTCTACATTAAATGTATAAACATTGGAGTTGATAAGAAAAGGGGTGCAGTTGTAGTGGAAATCTTGAAATGTATACTTTATAGGCTTACTATCAAAAAAAGAAAAATAAAAAGATGAAACTGAGCTATCTGAAGTCTTGATCTATTATTCACGAACCACGGGTGCCCATGTTCTTACAACTATTTCAAATGAAATGACCCGACTTCAACAAAGACTTAATGTTTAAAGAGATGATAGAGTTTTATAGCATAAGTTCTGTAAAAAAACCCAAGGAGAAAAACACGTGAAGTTTCGCTTAAAGAATGACGAGTGGTTAAATTTCAAAATATTTTTATCTTCCAATAGACGTGGAAAACTTCATTTTTGCCTCTTCCTCCTACGCCTCGTGCAGATTATGCATGTTGAGAGTAAAATAATGAAGAGTACAGAAGTAAACTAAGTCTCAATACCCTTTCATAGTTCTTTTATAAGATTAAGGTATACTGTATATTATTGGACTTAAAGGGCAATATATTTGATAATATTTTAATAGTCCACTTGTTCCATATAAGTCCAGTGCATCTTTATTGTGTATGTTGCCATTATGACGCTCATAAACTTCTAAAAGACTATTTTGACAGTGATGACCAAAAGAGGAACAGCGATTGTAGAAATTTATTATAAAAATAATGTTCCATGTTCCAATGAAGCATAAGACGTAGTTTTGCAACCCATAGGTTGCATAAGCACGTCTACATTCATGATCTAATGTCAAGAAAAGCAGGCAGAAATGTGTCGTTATTGTAGAGCTGAGACTTTCTTTCATTAAAACTTTAATAAGCATGTGTAAAATATAATGATTTTTTATTTGGATTTACATAGAGGGGAAGGCAAACGAGCAACAAGCTGCTGCCACTAGGCGCTAGCCTTTTTTAAATTGCAAAACTAATTCTTTTGAAAACAAAATTTGTGGATCTAAGTGTCATAACATTACTATGCATAAGTCGTTTGACTCTGTTGAGGAGCTCTAATTGAATTCATATATGCCTGCAATTGGTTTGATTGGACATATACAGGGACAAAATATATCGAAAACCAATCAGCTCTTTGATGATAATGGAGCCGTCATTCGATGTATTTGGCCAAACAAACGCTATAAAAAACCAATGAGTTCTTTGCCGTTTTTTAAACAAATTTCAACCGTCGAAGATGACTTTAGAAGAAAAAAAAAAGAGAGAGTGATAATATAAACAAAGAGAAAAGAAGGTGTTTTGGACTATACCGTTTTATGTCCTATACTATATACAGTTGGTGGCTGCCGTCAAAGGACGAAATGGGACCCAAACCTTAAGTCCTTAATGAAATTAGCACTAAATGCATTAAGTTTATTGGAGTGATGATATATAATGGATTCATGGGTCCCCTTAAACAGCTATATACTGTAAATAAAATTTCATAAAGTAGTCAATGCTATTTGTTTAAGTCACTAAAGTGGTATCCCATTGACCCATTGCGTTGAAAACCTTTTTTCAGTGCCGGCACTTCTAATTACTGTATCATAAACCCGTCAATTCCTGAGTAAGAATACTATTTTTAGTTTTTACCGTGTGATAGAAGTGTCAACATCTCGTACTTGGCTTTTCTTATGCTTATACTAACCTTCATTCTCCTCAATACCAAAACAAAGCAATTTTTTGCAAGAATGAGCAATTACAGACAACTAAAAGAGATATAGATGTAAAAAGAAAGGATAATATATAAGAAAGGTCGCCAACTATTCAATTATGTCATTAAGGCTACCCAACTACTATAACTACAATATAGGTCACCAGATACGCATCTGCTTTGTTGATACCAAATCTGGCGAAAAACACGTATACGAATTTTGAAGGAACAAAATCACACTTGATTCCCTCTCCTAACCTTTAAAACAAAAAATCGCAAAACAGTAGCATTTTCTTCTATTATATTTGGCGAAAATGAACGCTAGATATACTATGGCAGTCTTTATTTATTTATTTCAAAGGCTAGGTAGCTTATAAAAACGTTTAAAAAGTCTTACTGTGATGAAAAAAAAGTTGAATAACTAGGTGGCATTCTTATACACCAATCCCTAAAAGAAGCATCATAATTGCATTTATTGTCGTGATTGCTCATTTCTGCAAGGTGTAGCTTCTTTTCTTTTTTTAGAATTAAAATAGAAACATAGTTTCTTTGCAACAAATAGCCAGGTTCAATGTTCCATAATTTAGTCTTTTTCTAGAAATTAGAGCATAAACCACTCGTGTGAAATATTTATGTACGTTGTTTTCTTGTTTGGCTGCTTAAAATTGGACCTTTTAGGTAAAGATTAATAGTCTTAAGCCCACTTGTTCCACATAAGTCCAACGCATGTTTGTTTTTTTTATTCTGGCTTTACTGTAGATCTACAGCTAAACCATTGTTTTCATCTTCAGCCCCATTATTTTTGTCAGTCTTTCTTAAATAGCGTGGATTCTAATCAACGATAGTGACTTGTCGATCCTAAGGAACCTACGCATATTCTTTAGGTTATAAAGCCAAAGGGACAATTGTGGATCTAAGAGTAATAATAATAGTATTTGTTTCGATTCTAAACTAATACTTGTTTATAGAATGCACTCTTCATATAACTAAATGAACTAATGAAGTACCTTTTAAAAACTGAATCCTTTCAGAAAGCTATATTCTGTCCAATAATGCGCATTTAGCCTGTAAGAAGACAATACCAATACAAGCTGGTTAATTTAAACAATTTTCAAGATTGTAATAAAAAAAATATGGGAAAAGGAGGTTGACTCGGAAGTTACCATGCTAATCCTCCGAGTCCAAGCGCTGCAGCCTTCATACAAGAAGTGGGTCCCAGAAATTTCCAGCACATGTCATAAGACTGTTTAAACAAACTTTCTTACACAAGAAAGTTCCTTAAAGCACATAATTTATAGAATCGATGGAAACAGTCAATATTGGAGTGTGCTTAATATGACCACTTGCTTAATAATGAAAATATATATTATGAAGAAAGCAATGCAAGAAGCAGGATTCTAGAGAAGTTGCAATGAAATGTTTGCGCAGGTTAAGGAAAGAAATGGGCAATGATGTCACACACCGTTAAAGACGGAACATGTTTACAGGGGTTAGCACTTAGCAAAAGGCCGGAGCCCCACAATTTAGCTTCCATTCATTGTCCAGGCTTTCTGGCCATCAATAACCATCTATGGTGCAGTTAATTTTCTAACTTTCTAATAGCCTGTGGTAACATACTTCCTGAACTTGCAAGACCGGTTTGAAACGTATGACCCGAATTTCTTAAAATAGGCTTCTCTAATCTGATCTATGTTTGTATAGTTCTCTACAAGTGTTTTGAGGTTGGTAAATTTCCAGATAATTAAATAGAAGGTTCTCAGTCCACCATTGTAGCTAAAAAACAAGATAATCTTACTGTCAAGTGTACTACAAGTTATCTAATATCTGCCTAAAATCTCAAGATCAACTCACTCAAACTTCATATAACTGATAAATAACTACGAAAAACATGTTCTCTTTGTTATCTAGTTCACATGCTTAGTTCAAGATATTTGTACAATTTATATGGTACATATGCCTATTCTCTCGAAAGTAACAATACAATGTAACATGCACAAAGTGCTAGAGTACATAAGCAATGGTATACAGACAAAATTCAATAAAACTTTTGCAATATTTTACTATCAGTACCTACTAAATGCGTAAATTTTTGCTCATCTGCGCTGCAAGCGCAGCTGACTTTGCACTGGTACTTGTTGTTACCCACTCTTGCTTTGCCCTTCGTTGTCTCTGTCTAGCATTTTTAGCCCGTTTTGGTGCTAATCTAGCATCTCTTTCAACAAATGCAAGTCTAAATCTCTCAGCAATTGGTAATTCAACTGAATTCAAAGAAGGTGAAGTTGTCTTAAGCCTAGATCCTGGAACTACCCAAGTGTTTGGGTCAATTTCTTCCACAATAAAATCATCCAAAGCTATACCAGGTAATGCATGCCTAGGGATATCAATCCCTTTGTGGCCAAAGAGTGATGGTTTAGGATTCACTATAATACGTGGGCATTCTGTTGATAGAGTCTCCCACGAATCTTTATCAACTTTTGGCTGCAAGATAAGCAAAAACAACTGTAAATAATTCAAAACAAAAGAATAAGTGATTAAGGAAAAAATGCAAAAGTAACTGATGATCAAAGTCAAGAGGGTCGGGTAACATGTCACATTAGGTAATTTATGTAACGGGTCACACTTTGGTAGGCAGGTCAGGTAACGGGTCACATTGGGTCATTTTTGTACATGTCAAACAGGATGGCCCGAAACACTTCTTGATGAAAGGAGTTGCATCCTTCAATAATAGCATTTCTTAAAATAAAATTGATTTAGGAGGTTTTGTGCACTAAAATACACTTTCCACCCATTTGGTTTCTTTTAGCTGACTATGATTTAACCAGGTTGACCAAGGATATAAAACAAAACCCGAATCTACTCAGTCATAAGTAACTAGATTGAAACTACCACCTCTAATAAACGATAAAAAAAGATCCATGTGAAGAATCATTATATATGTGAGTGCATGCATACCCATACAAGCCAACGTAATGACTGTGCTCCATGTACAATTTCTGTGGCATCAAGTTCCTCCCATGAATCCCCATCAACATCTTTCAATGTTGGTTTCAAGATGCTTATAGAGCTGCGCGCAGTGTGTTCACTCCTTGGACATCCTCTGCAATATTAACTGCGTTCATAGCCCGTTATGAGGTATAGCAAACCCAACATATTGGGTTGTTCATCTTGTGACACTTAAGTCCAAACTTTCAATGTATACCACTTCTAAAGGATTTAAGGTGAAAAGGGAATATATACAAAACGTACCCCCATCTCAAAATTTCAAGACACAGACAATGCTTGACAAGTTCCGAAACACCAAATGATGTGATTTTGCTGCAACGACTGCATATAACAAGCGATAAATATACTGTCACGTTATAGTATTGCATATGCACCCATCATACTAATAACATTATTTCACATTTGTACCTTATGTCCACGGCTCTCACATTTCTGCAAATCTTGATCACCTTTGACAAGCCAATATCAGAGACTTCCGAATCTGACAAATCAAGAATTTCCCATGAGCTCTCTGCCAATGCAACGATCACGTCATCATTTAGCAACTTTCTTCTTCTTGCAATGGCTGCTATAGCCATCTGACAAATTGGCCATTCATTTAACAAACTCAGACTAAAACACATAAGTTATTATAAAGAAATACAATCAAGTATCTATGAGTAGCATGTCAAGCCAGTTTTTTTGGAAAAGGAAAGATTAAAGACAATGATATATACTCAGCAGTACCAAACTATACATACCAACAAACTGTCAACCAGATAGACCAGAACCATGTAATTTGCCATCCGTCGCAACTGACTTTAAAAATGTTGATAAACGGGGCTCAATAGAGTTTAAACCAATTAAACTATGCAAAGTACATAACTTCTTCATCTTTTACTAAAGGCGTTCCAGTTATATAACAGGGACAATCACCGTGATGTGCCAATTGTACGAATTAAATATACAAACACAACAAGAATCCTAATATGAAAACTCTAGCATCTAAAGACGCAACAAATGTATACACTTATGAGGCAATAATCTGAAAAGAAACTAAAAATAGCTACCTTAATATCTGGCGGAAAAGTGGTTAAAACGTCTAAATCATGAATGATATCCTCGAGATGTTTGCCTATGATTCCAAGACACAAGCTTACCAAAGGCGGAGGCTTTCTTTTCTTTAAGGGTGACCCTGTAACACCACAGCACATATGTAAGCAAATTAAAAATACCATACTCCTATTTCGACGTCATTTCTAAAATAAAATAAGCTAATCCAAACAACCTAAAACTGTTGAAACAACATTGGCATAATGAAATATAATATTTCAATATCAGTAACTTAATATATATTAAATTATAATCTAAAAATAATTAAATAATACTATAATAATAATAACTTACAAGATGAGTGCAGTGAATGATTAGAATAAATCTTGTTAGGGTTTTTGGAACTGTGATTAAAATCGGTATTTTTAACGGATTTCTGTATTGATTCCAAACGTTTTCCATTATCCATAAATGTAATCGGAGCTCCGGCAATATTTCCGGTAGTGATTTTATTTTGGGGGTGGTTATTTCCGGAGACCGCCTTTTTGATTTGTGGTTTTATGTCTTTTGCATGACAGGCCTTCTATAAGTTTTGATTTTACATATTAGTCCTGCTATCACTTGTGGCATTTTTTGGAAAAGAGAATGGTATAGATGACTAATTTGTATGTCTAATTTATACAAAATATGATAAGTGGAGGATGTATTTTCTCTTTTTTGATGATAACCTTTGATTATGCCATGTATTTTGATCTCTTTGTTAGGTATGAAATTAGGCATGTCTTTTAAGCATGTCAATCACTTCTCTTTTCGAAAATTAGGAGGTTTTTACTCGAGAAAGGACATAATATAAAACATATTTAGTAATTTTTTAAAGAGCTAGCTGCAATTGCAAGTTAAAAGATGTGTTATACACTATCAGCCAAGGTTGTAAAAATCGTTAGACGCTAGTGAGGCAGTGGGGTAGGGCCTAGCGATTAATCGGTTAGGCAGGAATTAATCGGGGATTAATCGGATTGGAACTTTTATGCAAAAATTTGTAATTTTAGATATTATATGTATGAGATAAGCATAGTGCATCAAAGTTCAAATATTTCAAGTGTTAAAATATAAACATAATATATAATTCTTCAAAGTTCAAAGTCAAACATAGATATTATAGGATCATAAAATTTATTGTGTTTGATGATTCGGGTGGTCTTGGATGATGAAAATACATGTTAGCCATTTGAGAGAGAAAGAGATGAGAGGGTGTTTTCTTGGTAGAGACTTGCTTCACAAATGTAAGGTTAGATTATTAGAAAAGCACCACCCCTTCCATGGATGGAAGGGGTATTTATAGTTACAAAGCTAACGTCCTCCTGTCGGACTGTGGATCAGGCATACAGTGGGTAAAGACCCGTCCGTCCTCCACGGTGTTGCTCTAAACTAAATAACTAACTAATAACTACTAAACAACGTAAATAACGATATGTCTACGAGCTAACTTATGCTAGATAATATTTGGGGTAACCGATACTTCACTATGGAATTTCCAATTCCTAACAATCTCCCCCTAAGGGAGGTCACCCCATGTTTTACATTTCGAATCCTAGCATTCTATTTTAACTTCAGTCTTGAGCTCGTAGACTACAATTCTTCAAGTTCCGCATTCTTTGTACTTTAGTAGTGATTCTTCAAAGTCCGCATAGTTTTGTACTTTCAATTGAGGTCTTTGAACTGATCCACATCTTGATGATCTTCGAGCTTTCATGAGATCATCAGCCACAGTAAATCTCTGGATCACCCTTTGTTGTATTGCCTTCATGTGTGTTGTGACTTTCGGACCGACATGCTCACACTTTTTGGATCATGACATCTTTTCATCAGAGTAGCGGAAGCTTTTACTGGTTCAAGATATTTGCAGCAGCGTAGCAGAAGCATAGTATAAAAATATATGAGCCAGGTTATGTAGATAGGCACTTGTCATGATGTTCTTCAATTAAGTGTGGATGTTGTGAGCATGTGGCTTATGATTGACTTCTCAATTCTGATCAGCTGCAACCGTCCAAATGTACCTGCAAACAACAGTTAGCAATAAAACACACGAAAGTGTCTTTGATCACTTTCGTTGAATTGAGGTACACGGCCCATGGTTCCCCGTTGATCAGTACAAGTACTGCCTGTGATCAGGTAGAATTCCGAAGAATCTCCTTGACAGGGTTTCGCAGCTGCTCTAGCTGTTCTCAAACCGGAACGTCTCAAAGAAGACAACACGGAGTGAGTGAACCAGCAAATTGAGATTCACTGATTGATGAAAAATTGATTTGAAAAACAATTGCGTATTGCTTAGAAGAAAGAGTTTTGCAATACGACGAAGGTTTTATGAGAAAGATCAATTTTCAATCAAAAATACCTTTTTTATATGAAAAGAGTACACATTCGATGTGCTAGAGAAAAGAAGAGATTTGCACATCGAACGGTTTTTCCAAAAGCATTTTTTCAATCACAGATACTTTTTGAATTTGAAAATGAATACACATTCGATGTGCTAGAGAAAAGAAGATTTGCACATCGAACGGTTTTTTCAAAAGTATTCGTCAATTCATTTCCTAGACCAAGGTTGATTCACGATTGAATCGGCCCATCGTTTCTATCCAGTTGTCACAAGTTTGATCTTTTAGAAAGATCTTACATGTCACCCACCAAGAGCTTGTTTGATGTTGGCTCTAGAAGGATTTCCATCTTCATCGTGAATACTTACATATCACTCGGATGTTATGGCAATACCACAAGGATAATGCGTAGGACTCTTAATATATTCTTACTTTTCACATTGTGTGAAACAGCAAGTCTTCATTAATTTAGTGTCCTAATGAGATATTGTGGATGGTCGCTTGGCTCTAGACTCAATAGTGCACATTTGGTTCCTATGCCGGAGACTAGGGAGAGGGTCTCCTTCTTCAATATCAACAATCTCTAAGAGAAAGTCGATATATTATGTAGGTTCCCCGTGAGAATGAAACAAGCCCTTTTAAAAGGAACTTGAGTAGCTTGGGAAGTTTAGTGCAGTGCGTCACTGGGTCCATGACGTCTTGTCTTCAATACCAGTGTTACCTTAGTAACCACCAGTAGCATATGTATTGAACCCGGTTACTGCCCTAAGGTTGAATTATTGGAGGGCTATTTCTTTTCACCCTTTTTCACATTCAATTCTTTTTCATTCTTCAACCCCTTCAGTTCTTGCCGAGACTTCATAACTAGAACCTTGTTGGGTTTATTCCAGTACTAGCTCTGTCTCAGTCCGCACTCTTCCCATATTCTCATTTTCTCCTTTTTTTATCATACCTAAGGACTTCTACACTATCTAGTGGATTGTCCCTGGGTAGATCCCTTCGGTTCTGGCTGGATCGTGGGAACTAATACCTAACCTAACCAACCTTATAACTCCATACATAAAGTAAAATGGTCGGTCTTTTGGTACAGTTCATTCTTCTGAGAAACCAATTGAAAAATTATTTGAAAATCAATCAATGTACTTGTGATATAATATCAAAGCATTTTGTACCTTAATTGTTTTGATCATTTATAAATGCTCCCCCTCAACATGTGCATAAGATTATGAAATTGTTTAACACATGGAGGCAAGAGTTCTTTAGAAATAATTTATTTGATCACAATTTTCATAGAAAAAGCCATTTGATTTTCTTGGTAAATTCTCCCCCTTAATATGTGCATAGGATATTTGAAATCATTTTATCACATAGAGGAAAGAGTTCTTTTGAAGCACATCCACGATCACAAAAGCCATTAAGAAACCATTCGCTCCCCCTCCATATGTGCATCGATATACGAAAGAGTTTGACACATATTAGAGAGAACTTGCACTTTGAATCAAAACGATCATCTTTATCAAATTTCATATTAAATCACAAATTCTCCCCCGATCAAAAATATCAAACCCTTTGAGATTTTGGATCCCAAGTGATTTAATAAGGTTTGAAAAACATGGGAGAATATGTGGCCTTGTTTAAATACTCTTCTGGTTTTAGGTTAAATGCTCCTCCACAATCATGTGCATTATGTATTTCAAAATCGTTTGGCACATGAAGGAAGGAGTGCTTTTGAAACAATCACCTTTTAAAACCGATTTGAGATTTAAATCACGATCTCTCCCTAGATCAAAAATTTCAAACCAATTGAGATTTTGGATCCCGATTGATTTAAATCATTTAGAAAATTTTAGGGAAAGACGTGGCAAAATTTAATTTTGAAAAATGATTAATAAGGAACAGTTTTTCGACATTAAAGATTGTTAGTGTCAGGTATGATAGTTTTTTATAGATCTTTTAAGTAAAATAAAATAATTTCACAATCAAACAAGAATAGAAAAAAATTCATTTTGAAAGACCTTGATTTTTAAAGAAAATCATATCATGACATAACATTAAATCTTTAGATCACCACTTATTATTGTACAAACCGGACTTTTATGAACAAATATCGTTTGAAAATATTTTATTTTAAATCACACTCCCCCTCAATCGATGACCGTAGTCGATGATTGAGTGACTTAAGTTTTTATAAAATGAAGTCCGGTGATTTACAAAATTAAGTCCAATTAATTTTCAAAACAATATTTTCCATTTTCAAAACAATTTAATCAAATTTTTTCAAAATTGTTTAAAAATGGTATCCTGCACAAAGATACGTTAGGTGGTTGAGAAGCTTCTGTTGTTGTTGCAGGGCAGGAAGAAAACCGTCTGCAGATGCAGTGAGACTTCTGACGTTGCATTTGTCATGCCAACTGAGGTCAAATTAAGCTCCGTTTCTTCATTTGATGATGAAGAAAACCATCTGATGATGCAGTGAGACCTCTTACGTTGCATTTTTTCATGCCAACTCTCCATAGAAGTCCAATTAAGCTCCGTTTCTTCATTTGTCGACTTAAGAAATAGTTACCCTTTCGTTTCGGCATCCAATCATATTCATTTGTGGGATCCGGATCGGGAACATTCTTATATCCATGATATCTGCATACGTTAGTGGACACAAACAGATATATGGTGGTCGACAACACCCAAACAACAATTGACTAATAAAAGTCAATTCAACATATCAATCAGTTCATATATTGCATGGGAAAAATGTGTTTGTCAAACTCTAATCATCTAATCCTAACAATCATATCCTATGCACCTAGTCCTTCAACGTAGGTTAACATGATTTTTAATTAAGCATATAAGATAATTAAGAAAGCCCGTTAGATGATATAGATTTGAAAAACATTCTCCCCCTCAATCAATGGCTCATTTTACTGAAAAGTTTAAAAGCGCTGAAGTCATTGATTGAGTTTTCAATTATTATAAAAACTATGAATCTGATTGATTTACAAGCAACTCATTTACCACCATTTTTGAAAACAACAAATATTTTTCTGAAGAATTTATAGAAAGAAAAACATTTGTGTAGGAACAGCAGTCCTTCGACATACTTTCCTCAATTTGTTTTTAGGATAAGTGCACGAATTTTTTGAAAATTTGTTTAGCGCATCACTTTCCTTCCTTGAAGAGCTGGTTGCTATCGGAAATCATAGCAAACCATGGTTTAAGCACGGGTTACAGTCTGACGTAACTGTAAGCCATTTTTAAAGCGCGGGTTACAGTCTGAGATAACTGTAAGCCATATTTTTAGACATGTTTTGGAAAAAGAATATTTACACCTCCTGCTCGAACTTCATCTATGGTCCCGTGCCATTATTGAATGACATTTCTAAGACCGCAGATGTTATCGATACCAGAAGACATGTCTTGAGAAAACATATTTTCGGTATTTTTTAATTTTCTGATTTTTATGGGCTTTTGTTGATTTTATATTTTTCTATTTTGTTTTTTGAAAAATATTTACAAAGATAGAGTAGATGATATAGTATAAGAAGATGATAATACGAGTACCGAGATAAGGATATCGAGCAGCCCCGTTGTAGAAGATAGAAGTCATCATCTCTTAAACATTCACCACCAAAGCTTTCGAGGCTCCTGAATTGAGAGAAATTGAACCGTCTGAAAGTGTGACTTTGGTAGCTTCCCCCCAAACCGAAAATCCTTTAGCTGAGCAGATTCAAAGCTTTCTTTCAAGCTTCCCTTAGCCAGGTGTCCGAAAAAGCACACCATTATCATAAATCCCGCTGCTCCTTTTAACAATAATCACCGTGATTCTTCGTTCGAGGTTATATCATCCAATAGAACAACAGCAACGTATCATCCCACATTAAAATAATCTTCTCAAATTCCATACCCACTGAAGTCTGAAGCAATCCATACCAAAAGTTGTCAAGAAACCACTTCCACCAAGTAGACGAATTGATGCAGTCAGTCTCTTAGACTAGAGCTCACGAACCCGAATACACATACCCGAAGACAAAGAAACTTATACCATCGAAGTAGCAGATTAAGTCCAATAGCCAAAGAATAACCCCGATGTATACTTTTCTCTCCCTTAAAGAAAGTGTATGAAGCTCAAGAGCCCGAAATACCCGAATGCCCAAAGAGAGAATAACCGATAACATTGAAGAAGCAGGCCGAATCACTGATTATCTCTGTCGATGACAATCTCTGCGGATGTCAACTCCGGTATAAGTGATTATATCTCTGAATCATTGATTAAGCCCTCAAGTGAAGCAACTGAGCATCCCCAATGTACACAGTCTCTCTCCCCTGATGATTGCAATAGCATCGAAATCATCACACACTTGTGTACCATTTTTATCACCAGAAACTAACTCTTCCATCTCTTCCCCCACATAGTTGGAATAAGAACACTAAACGCCATGAGTCAAACCTTGAGTTTCTCTGCTGTAATGACAATAGTCTTCCCGGGATATCTTCAATCACTTAGAAGTATTAAGTTCATCAAGTTTACTCGCGTTTAGATACGTGTCTCCTTCCCCCTTGCTGGTTTTGATACTTCAGAATCAGCAACACTTTGTAAGCCCATGTACTAGAAATCATTTGAGAAGAACATCATTAGCTCAGATGTATCTGTGAGACTCAACTTGCTGCAGAATGTGAGCAAGTCTAATTGGGGATTAAATCTGACTTTTCACTCTCCCCCAATTAGTGCTATCCACTAAACCGACAATCTGTTTGATAAATACCCAAATTAAGAAGAAGTCCTTAAATAATCAAATGCAACTCGTCTTTAGTCTTCTAACATGTAGCAGAAAATGTAGAACCGACTGTAGACTCGACCTTCTTCAAGATTGTCCGAATGGGGAATAGAAATTTAACATCTTCTTCTCACCATATGCATTCCTATTAACTTGTATATAGCAAATCTCCTTAAATCAAATCCCTCCCAATCAAACAAGAACAGAAAGATGTTCATCAAGGAAATCAACCCCGCAACTAGAAGCACTTTGTCATTAAACTCATTAGTCCGTAAGAAGATGTCAACCAACGGTTCATAGAAGAAACTCCATGTAAAGATGACCCGATAAGAAGAAACGCGGTTCTTACATGAGTTAGGAGTCGTATGACCATATATTCTCAGATATCAATCAACCATGCAGTAAATTCACACTTTTTCTCCCCCTTAAGAATTGCATACGGAGTTGCCATTCTTGATTGAATAAGTGAATATCTTCAACAAATGTAGTCTATTCACACTTCTCCCTCGCAAAATTAGCACATGATGTCGCCATCGTCATTATAGTTGAGCAAGTGGAATAAGAAAAACAATCAACGGTAGTCCGGTTCACTAGATGTTTGAAAGCGCATGGAAAAAGCATGAAGCATGTTGATGAGAATGGTCATTAGTGAGAAGATTTCTCTTCTTCAGAAGATAATACGCACTGAAGCATACACTTTTCTTTTCTTTAGAGTACGAGGCTTGAACTGTTGTGTTCAAACGTCATAATGATGAAGTACGAGGCCTGAACTGATGTGAACAGACGTCATAATCTCTCTTTTTTCTACCTCTTTTGGCAAACTTGTAATCAACCCCATTATCATTCAGTAGGCTCTTTGTCGTGACAGCTGATGGAGAAAACCCAATATGATGAATTTGACCCTGAAGTAAACTAACCCGAACTCGTGACTTAAACTTGCACAAATGTAACAAAGAGCGGTGCCGAGACTTCATCCTCCATTGAATCTCTAAGTACTTTATACTCTTCATCCAACCAACCATCAAGTATAAGACTTACATCACCTCTTGAAAAACCACAATTGAATGTGACACTGAGCACTACAACGTAACTCCTTAAAGTGATAGTTATTTTGTGGTGGTAAGAGCCCAGTTCCCCCAAGTGGTAAAAGAAAAGGTAAAAGACACCCAACAATAACTAGATTTCCAAGTCTTCGTTTTTGATAATAGGCTCGAACAAGGATCTTGAAGAATCTTCATCCAACCATCCTCGATACCTTCAGATACTAAGTACACTCGCCCGTGATATTTCATTTCAACCTCAAATAAATAATAGTGAATTAACCCCGTTGTCACATCTTGTTAAAAGCTCAAATCTAACCTCCTTTGACCTTAAAAGTGAATTTTGTTAATGGTTTCATCCCGACCATGGTTAAAAGCACGTAACCCCGTAAAACCATGTAATAACCAAACTACCATGACGAATATCCAAACACACATCCAATTCATGAAATACACCCTTTTATCCCTTCTTCGAAGCAGAAACCGTAGCACCAGCATCAAGTAAGATCCAGAATTACACTTTCTCTTCTCCAAGATGGTTCCATCATTACGGGATTTTACAACTCTATGGTTTAAACCGAGAAATAGTTTCTTTCGCGGGATTTTACAAAACCAAGAATAAACCGTAAGATAGATCCGGAAATGCACTTTACTAATACCAGGAAGTTTCCATTGTCACGGGATTCTACAAGTCTATGATTTAAACCGAGAAATAGATTCTTTCGCGGGATTTTACAAAATCAAGACAAAACCGTAAACAATGTTAGCTTGAATGTGTTATGACAACTTTGGTTTCGGTGAATATTTGTTTTAGGGGAACATGCAGCGGTTCAACAACAGTTCATTAACCAACATCAACAATACCATCAACCATCCAGTGAACACTTTGGTAAACACATCATTCACGCAATCTGTCGGCTATTGCAGTGACCACATGGAGAAGTAAACCCGATATATCAAACTCGAACATGACGTAACATTCCTCAGATTTGTTACTTAAGCTTGTACTAATCCTTGTGAAGAAGAAACGGTGTACCCAATGTACAAAACCTCTTGACGTATCCTCAACTGCATGAGACACCGAAGTGATAGTTACGTTGTGGGTTAAGCGAGAAAGAATCACACCCGTAACTAAATAGTCAAGTCTTTATCACACTCTGTAAATGCCCAAACAAGTCATCTTCGCAGAAGGGTAGAAAGAAAGAAGACGAAATAAGTGAACGTGCCCGAAAAACCTCACGTCAAATCCAAATAAGAGATACCGTCCAAACAACCCCATAGTTAATATTTTCCAATATCAATTAAAGCCGTGACATATTGTTCTTCGTGAAAATGTATATACCAAAGTACCAAACCTCATACCACAACTAATCTCATCATCAAATCTCATTATCACAACTCATAAAGTCCAAGTCTCAGTTATTCAAAACACTTAAAAATCCAATTCATGAGAAGCTCATTAGACCCAATCATGTGAATGGCCCAAATTTGATTACTTGTAAAATTCGAGACCCGGTTCATGAACATCAATCCAATCATCCAAGTCTAATCATCCAAATAAAATCGTTTTGAATCGTCATTTCAATACCAAATCAATAATGTTGGACAGTAACCTTGAACTCATTCAATGACACAAGCCGTGAACAATTATCCTTGTGAGAGTCAAATATCATAAATCAGAATTTATCAAAATTTATCTCCAATATTCTTGATAAGATAAATTTGACCAAGATACCACACATCAAGTATCAATATGCTATCAATTTTCACAATCAAGTCTTATAATCAAGTTCAATGATACTTATAATGGTCCTAACACCACACGAGGTGTCCAATTCATAATTATAATACAATATGAGTTCTAACCCCGGTTTTACTAGCCCATGTATGCTATATTAAGCACAGAGTCAACAGATCCAATATCCAACCAATCGGGCCCCAATCAGCTCAAGTCCAATTCCATAATATACACAAAACCGGTTAATATTTAATACCCTAAACATCCGCTTATTATCCAACCCTAAACACACACTACATAAAACATTCGCCTCCCTCATTAAGTTACTCTCTCTCCAAACTGATCTGGAAAAAAAATCACATCTCCAATATCAAATATCATATTAAACGCATCTCAATCCCAGCAAACAACCGCCTATCATCTCACTTTTCATCGTAAAACCGAATACACAACACATCATACGAAGACCCCTTTTCCTTTTAGCGCTTCAGCTAGAGTACACCTCAAGGATGTCTTCAAGATCCGTTAAAAAATGGGGTCACAGGTAGGTTTTTGTTATGTAATTCATTTTGTTATTGTTGCGTCTTTGAACGAACTAAAGTTAGAGGGTAACACTCTTGTTATTCATCTAACTTTAATTTCGAAAAACATGGAAGCTAGGCTCCACGAATTGATTGATGATGATATCACTCGTGTCTATGACCTTCAAGGTCTTGAATTGATCTTTGACAAGAACGTACGAAAGAAATATGAGATCGAGTGTGTTTTAATTTTTCATGAATTGCTTGATTGATGGATGTTTGGTGAGGATTGATGAGTGGTGTGTGAGGGTTTTGGTTGTGTCGATATTAGGTTTGGATTATTGTTAAGCGATGTACAAGGACTGATGATGGTTAAGCTGAGGTCGAGTTGTAGTTATGGTATTTGGTATATTGTTGTGGTCGAGTCTTGGTCTTACTAGTCATTTTCATCTTCTACTCTTCTTTAAATGGCAAGTCGCTAGACCTTATGTAGTGACAAGTCAAGTCGCTATTGACTTGAGTTGACTAAAGAGTCAACTCGCTTTAGACAAAAGTGACAACTCGCTTCATTTTTTTCATTACAAATTGCTACTTGTTAAATAACAAGTCGCTACATGAGTCCAAGTCGCTAGCAAGATATCTGATTTTTTTCGATGAGTTTTCCGACCAAATTTCCGTTCATATATTCATAAAAACCCAGAAAACTGCTATGAATAAACTTGTTTGCCCAGAAAACTGCTATGAATAAACTTGTTTGTCCAGTTTGACCAAGAAAAAGTAACCATTTAACCACACAGATTATGACCAGTTAGACATATATTTTGTTGTCTTCAGATGGTGGAACAAGTTTAGACCACAACAAAATAAACAACTGTATGACATATTCAACCAAGAGGACACGTAGAGAACTGTTAAAAACTGATTTACCAAAATAAACGGAAAATAATAATCCGACCACAAAAAGTACACAAACCAGTTTAAAAACATGTATCAAAACCACAAAAAATCAACACAACACAATAACCATGGCTCTGGTACCATTTGTATGATCATAAAATTTATTGTGTTTGATGATTCGGGTGGTCTTGGATGATGGAAATACATGTTAGCCATTTGAGAGAGAAAGAGATGAGAGGGTGTTTTCTTGGTAGAGACTTGCTTCACAAATGTAAGGTTAGATTATTAGAAAAGCACCACCCCTTCCATTGATGGAAGGGGTATTTATAGTTACAAAGCTAATGTCCTCCTGTCGGACTGTGGATCAGGCATACAGTGGGTAAAGACCCGTCCGTCCTCCACGGTGTTGCTCTAAACTAAATAGCTAATTAATAACTACTAAACAACGTAAATAACGATATGTCTACGAGCTAACTTATGCTAGATAATATTTGGGGTGACCGATACTTCACTATGGAATTTCCAATTCCTAACAGATATTACTCGGTTTGTTGACCATTTTTAAGCGAGCTTTGACCAATTTTGTTCGATCAATTGGTTTGTTGACCGATTTTTAAGCGGGTTTGTCTCATTTTTAAGCGATTTTGTCCGATTAGACCGATTTTGTCCGATTAATCGGTTTATTGACCTATTTTAAAGCGAGCTTTGACCAATTTTGTTCGATTAATTGGTTTGTTGACCGATTTTTAAGCGGGTTTGTCTGATTTATAAACGATTTTGTCCGATTAGACCGATTTTGTTCGATTTTGTCCGATTAATCGGTTTATTAACCTATTTTAAAGCGATCTTTGACCAAACCGATTAAATAGACCGATTATGATAAATAAAACATTTAGTGAGCGATCAGCGATTATTCTAGAATTAATCGACTGCTTGGTCCGATTTTTACAACAGAGTTATCAGCCATATCCTATGACACCATACACACCATCTTAATAATAATAATAATAATAATAATAATAATAATAATAATAATAATAATAATAATAATACCCAATCACTCAAAATAAATAAAAAAATAAAAAGATCAACAACTCTTGCCAACTCAACCACATCGTTCTTGTAGGAACCAAGGTTATCATCAAGTAACAATCATATAAATGCTAAAGGTGCGTTTAGTTGGAGTCTAGTTTTGTAAAAATTTAGAAGGGAAATTTATCTCCACTAAATAATTGAACATATAAAAAACACGTTTAGTTGATGTTTCTATTTTCTACTAGAAGAGTATCCGCGCAATGCGGCGACTGGTACCCGATGACTTTTCGTAGCAAGCAAATGTTTTTCATTTTAAACCTTCTATAAAAATGGTAACAAACACACAACGAACTTCTTTACACCCAGCCAACCACCCCTTGGTGTATCTTTTTATTATAACAATTCAAGAAGATAAGTCTCCAAACGGATGCTTACCAAACAATACAAAGACAAGATTGATCTCTACTAGGTAGACACCAATCAACCTCACTACAATATCACTCAAATCACTCAAACTACAAAGATCAAATAATGTGATTGATCTTTAGAACAATACTAACTATCTGATATCAAAGTGATATCAATAACAAAAGAATACCAGACTGTGTGTGTAAACGAGAGAGACTAATAACAGATGAAGAAGATAAGTTATGAAACCCTAGAATTGAGTTGGGTATATATAGGCTGAAGTTACATATCAGTCCTCCAACTTATCAACAATACTAAAAAGCTACTAACTTGAACTTTAGTGTAAAATGAAGTCTTCAACTTGTCATACTTAGTCCCTGAACTTCCAACATCCCCTCTCAAGTTGATAGACTTCAACCTTGATCAACATCATTATCCTTAGCCTGCTTACCTCCATTGAGAGACCCTACAAACATGTCAACCAAGCCAAGTTTTTTGCACAATACACAATGTTGCTTTTGACCAAGGCACTTGGTAAAAACATCTGCAATCTGCATGCTAGTATGAATTTTAACAGTCTTAATCACACCTGCAGATACCTTTTCTCTTACCAAATGTACATCCAACTCAAAATGTTTAGTTTTCTCATGGAAAACTGGGCTAGCAGCAATCTGAATAGCAGCACTATTATCACAAAAAACATCCACAGGCAACAAGCCTTTAATACCAAGGCTACTTAAGAAATTGCTCAACCAAATAACTTCACAAGTGGTAGAAGCTAAGCTTCTATATTCAGCTTCAGCTGAGCTTCTAGACAAAGTGGACTGCTTCTTGCTTTTCCAGGAAATAAGAGAATCTCCCAGAAAAACACAAAAGCCAGTAACAGACCTTCTAGTTACAGGACACTTTGCCCAGTCTGCATCAGCATAAGCTCTAAGTTTAAGATCAGAAACTTTATTGAATTGCAAACCAGAACCAGGAGAACCCTTAAGATATTTCAAAACTCTTAAAGCAGCCTTAAGATGTGACTGAAAAGGCTTATGCATATGTTGACTAAGGCAATGAACAACATAACTAATATATGGTCTAGTATTAGTCAGATAAATCAACTTTCCAACCAGCTTTTGATAGTTAGTAACATTGTGCAAAACCTTATCAGTATCACTCTCAATACAATTTAACACATAATTCTCAGGCAAAGGAGTATCAACAGGTTTAGCAGCTAACAACCCATACTCATATAACAATTCCATACAATATTTTCTTTGTGTCATACACACACCTCTTTCATTTTTCAAAACTTCAATGCCAAGAAAATACTTCAACTCACCCAAATCCTTAATCATGAACTTGGTACTCAAAAATAGTTTAAAATTTTTAATTTCAGCTTCATTGTTACCAGTTATGACAATATCATCAACATACACAAGCAAAGCAACAAACATATTATCTTTCTGCTTAACATACAAAGAATAGTCAAATTTGCTTTGAACAAACCCATGCTCAATCAAGGCAGTGGTAAGCTTTGCATTCCACTGTCTTGGAGCTTGCTTAAGACCATACAAAGACTTATTAAGTTTGTAAAATTTACTGTCATCACCACCATTAAAACCCTTTGGTAAGACCATATAAACATCTTCATCTAAATCACCATATAGAAAGGCATTGTTTACATCCAGTTGATATAATGGCCAATTCATATTAACAGCAATACTAATCAAGCATCTCACAGTAACCATTTTTACAACTGGGCTAAAAGTTTCATCATAATCAAAGCCTTCTCTTTGATTGAAACCTTTTGCAACTAATCTAGCCTTATATCTATCAACCTCTCCAGTAGACTTGTATTTTATTTTCCAAGTCCACTTATACGCAATGGCATGTCTACCAATAGGTAAAGTACATTCAGTCCATGTATTATTTCTATTTAAAGCCTCAATTTCATTGTTCATAGCTTCAGACCAGTTAGGGTCTTTGACAGCTTCCTCATAAGTTTTAGGTTCAACATATTTATTAAGAGTAGAAGCAAAGCACATATTATTTCTGTTAAGACCTCTATAACACACATATTTTTCAATACCATATCTAACTTTAGAATTCATCACATAATCATTGAACCTAATAGGAGTTTTAGTCTCTCTACCAGATCTTCTTACAACAGGTGTCTGCACATCATCATTTTCAAATATAGACTGAGTTGTTATGTTTTCATAATTATGTTCAGGAACGGGACTGCCCTCAGACCAGTATTGGTCATCAACTTGGGTTGCAGAATGCTCATCTTCATGATGCAAATGAGTAGTATATGTGTCTACTGCATCAAATGAAGATGGCAAACTACCTTCCACAACTGATGTATCTTCCCCTTCATCATTGGGACTTTGAGATTTAAGACTATCAAAAAACTTCAAGTGATCTACTTCATTTGCATTCTCTGCATCAGTGAAATCACAGGTTTTCATTTTAAGTGGAAAAATATTTTCATAAAACTTCACATCTCTAGCAAAAAATACATTTCTAGTATCCAAATTTAAAAGTTTATATGCCTTTTTAGTAGTAGAAAAACCCAAAAGAACACATTTTTCAAACCTATAAGACATTTTATCATGATTGTTCAAAATAGTAGCAAAACAAAGATAACCAAAAGACCTCAAATGGGAAAGATTTGGTTTCTTTTTATACAACAACTCATAGGGACATTTATCATGTAAGACAGATGATGGCAGCCTGTTTATAAGATATACAGCAGTTAGAACACAATCAGACCAAAACTTTAAAGGAATCCCCCCTTGAAACATAAGACTCCTTGCAACATTGAGCAAGTGTTTATGTTTCCTTTCAGCAATCCCATTTTGCTGGGCTGTATGAGCACATGAACTTTGGTGAATAATACCAAGATCTGAAAACATATCATTCATTTTCTTATTAACAAATTCAGTTTCATAAGAAAATATCATTCATTTAAAAATTAAACATATCATTCATTTAAAAATTAGTCATACTAATGGTGGAAACAGTTAGGTGCTCATTGGCACTTGAGTCAATAATCCAACCCAAAGAGATAGTACTAACAGCCAGACTAGAATTAGCATAAAAATATCTAGAGAAGTTAATATTAAACCAGACATTTCCATTAAAGAAAGAAGCTCTACCTGCCATATTAGCATGTATGCTTCCAGAAGGAGTTTCACTAATCAAGGACAACAACTTCTTCATCTGTTCAGAGGTAAAACCAGAAGAATTGCTAGTAGATGAAGAAGAACACTTATTCTCATTTTGTTTAACATCAGTATTAGCAGTATAGTTTTGTTTAAAAACATTTTGCTTATTATCATGATTATTGTTTTTAACAAAACCAGGAGGAAACCCAATTAAATCATAGCATCTGTCAATAGTGTGTCCAATTTTACTACAGTTTTTACAATCCATATTAGGATTAGGACCTCTATTAGCAGTATTAGGATTAGAATTGGTACCCCTAGTGTTATTATTATTGTTAAACACTCTTCTATTGTTATTAAAAGACTTAGCAGCAAAAGAAGAAGCATTAAGTTTAGACTCAGAAACACTAGAGGTCTTAGGAATCCCTCTGTGGGACTCCTCCCCTAGATACAACAGCATAAGCATCCTTGACCTCAGGAAGAGGATCTCTAGTTAATAAAGCAGTTCTCACAGGTTGATAACAGTCATCAAGACCCATAAGAAATTGCATCAGTTTCATTAATTGTTGATGCAAAACTAACTCAGTATTAGCATCACAAGTACACTTATGCTCACAAGTACATTTAGGCAATTTAGTAAGAGAATCAAATTCTCTCCATAAGGAATTAAGCCTATGATAATAATCAGCAACTGAACTACCACCTTGTTTAACATAATTAATCTTTTGTAACAGATTATATATGTAACGCCCCGACCCGACAAGGGTAAAGGAATCACAAGTAATGGTGTCATATCAAAGCAAACATAAATATCCAAAATAAATCTCAACATAAATATTGAAATAATCCAAGTCAAAATGACTTCAATACATAGGTCCCAGCGGAAAATAAACTCCAAAAGAAATGTCTAAATATAAAGTCTAAATGGCATCATAAGATCAAAGCTAAAATCTCTAAGGTAAGTCCACACAGCACTCATCCCAAAGCAATACCCAGCTCCAATGCTTAGATACCTGCCGCGAAAGAAAAGAAATGCGGCTGAGCTTCAAAAGCCCAGTGAACAGATATACAAGCAAAACGAATACGAAACGAGAACGAATACGAAATAAAGTGAAAGAAAGGTAGTGAAATCATAATCATTTCAAAAGATAAATCAGGATAAAAGAATAAGTTTTATAGCTAACTACCTCGAGCCCAAACACACATGCCATCTCATAAACATATCATAATCACACAAGGCAACATTTTGTAGGGGAGACCTACCAGAGTTATGAAGGACGTGCATGCACGCAGCATCAATCATCAAACAACATATAGCATATAACATATAATGTATAACATATAACAGATCTAGGATGCACCCATACGCCCCACAAACATACATTGATAATATAATATAAATTGAGCTCATAACAAATATCAGATAAGGGACGTGGCAGAACTTCACTCTACTGCCCTAGAGTCATGTCAGAAGTGCATTACTGACACGGACATGGAACCCCCATGACTAGTTAATAATTGGCTCGGGTGTCAAACTATCTTAGGTCAAATAAGAATGTCATAACTGACATAGATCATATTTTATCAAATGTTTAGTCATGTTTCAAAATCAAAGTCTTTATATCATATAGTTCAAAATCAAATGTTTTATGATTCAAAAATCAAAGTTCAGATAAACAATAGCTCAAATAGACACATTAGGGTTCATAGCAAAGGCTTAGGAAATCCTAATATGAAAACGAACGAAAGTAAACGTTATAAGAAACCTTTACTGAAAAGGTCAGAATATCTGTACCTTATTCCAAAGCAAATGATCGAAAAGAAGACACAGGGAAGCAAAGAATTACTCCTTCTTCACAGAACCTATACACATTAATGATCGTATATATTATTAATGATTCCATAATCGTCGAAATGATCTTTTAACATTTTAGGGTTTTATAATTAAATGAGACTTAAATGTTTTATAATTAATATTGTAGATTAGGGTTCATATGTCATTTATTAAAGTTTAGGGTTTCTCATTCTTTAATATCTCATTGATATGCATTTACTTACATGTTACGTCTTTTAATGACTCGTTACTTAACCTAACACGTCATAAAAATAATCTTTCCTTTTATGTTTCACCATGCACGTTTTATGATTTTATGTGAGATACAAGTTACTTATTACTCGTATTAATTACACGTTTACACTTTTACAAATTCACTTGACTTATAATTACGCACGCATATGAGACACAAATCACAAACCATTAGGGTTTGGCATACCTTATTCGATTAACATATCAAACTAGGGTTTACGTTTACATGACCTTTACTTACTTAATATACTTTTAGAAACTCATATGTGGTTCGGTTCAACTTAGGGTTTCAATTAATAGGTTATAACGCAAGTCTTACCTCATCTACATACTTAACTCATTCAAGTTATCATGTTTTATACCTTATTCGAATGTTATGCATGGTTCGGTCCTAATTACATAGGTTCGGTCCTTATTAACTCGACATAAACATAACCCGATTCAATATTACATATTACATACGTAACTCTTTAATACTTGTAAGGTTTAATCATTAGGGTTTTCTTTGTTTTGGTTTCATTAGGCTCGGTCACAAAACAAAACAACAACTCGACTAAAACAAAACATATTACAATATATTAACGCAAGGTACATCAAAGGAAGACGAGAATAGGTTATACCTTGACTTGGTTGAGCAAAAATCTCGACACCAAGGGTGTTTGATATTCGGCCGAGCAAGAGAGAAAAAGAAAAAGAGGCAACACAATCACTTTTGAGATTATGTGTTGTATATATAGTAGTTGTATTTGATTTAGGCTTAGAAGGGCTTGGGTTTTCGGTTTGGCCCAACCGAATCACCACCACACGCACACCATTGGGCTTCGGCCTATGGTCCATCGAAACAAAACAAACACGACCCAAATTATTTACGAAACGTTTAATCTTCGTCGTACCAAAATCGATCATGTAATATATTTTAGTTAGGTTTTAATTATTCACAAGTTAAGTTTTCAATCTCATTAAATGTTATAAACGTATTTTACGTATTTCATAAATTTCGATTACAAGGGTATTTTAGTCTTTAATCAGGTTTTAGATTTTCAGGTTTTACAATATATCATAGAACCATCAACTTTATCATATGTTTCTTTTAATTCTTGCCAAACAGAAGTAGCATTCTCAGAATAAACCAATCCCATATAAACATCATGAGAAACAGAATTCATAATCCAAGTCAAGACTATAGCATTACATCTATCCCATTGAGCAGATAAAACATCACTAGTAGCAAACAATTCCTTAAGACAAGTACCATCAACAAAACTATACTTATTCCTAGCTTGCAAAGCCAATTTCATAGCACCAAACCAGATTCTATAATTTTCAGTTCCAAGAAGTTTAAATGGAATAAGAGCAGTTCCACTATTGTCATTAGTTTGAATATGAAGAGGATTACCAGCATCAAGATTACTAATTAACACTTGAGTATTACTACCACTAGGTTCATCTTCAATAGCCATAATAACCAATCAATAAGAACAAACAGCAAGAACAAACATAAATAACCACAAGAAACAATAACAGCAAGAAAAATTAACAAGAACAAACAGCAAGAACTAACAGAAATAACCACAAGAAACAATAACAGCAAGACCAACAAATAACCAGAACTAAACAACTCAACCAACTTCCAAGACTGCCCTAATCCTATCCTCCTTCGACTTAGACTCAACAATAAACCGAATAACAAAGAAAACTGAATATAGTTAACACAACTCACACCCAAGAGCAACAAAGAACCAGCCAGAAGACTGGGACAGCCAGAGCAGGTATTCGTACCAATCAAGTTGGCCGATCAAGGAGTTAACTGTCCCGTTTGCACCTTCTTGACTAAGTTAATGTTGTCTTAAAGAAGAGATGATACTTACAGTACTGAATAGAAAGCAAGAACTGAACACAACCACACTAGATTCACTTAGTCTAGTGTAATTGTAACCAAGAATGGGCCCAAGAACACCAGGGAACAAAATCCCCAAAACCAGAAATTAGGGTTTCAAGAACCCCAATAAAAAATCCCACAAGAATCACCAGATCTAGCCTGTTTGGACTAAATCAACAACGGCCGTTAAGAAAACAGCCTCAATTAACCAATACCACCGTCAATTGCAAAAACCCCCAAAATATCCTTCGAAACCCTAGAAACCCTAGAATCTCAAAACCACCAGATCAGAACCGTGAGCTCTGATACCATGTAAAAATGGTAACAAACACACAACGAACTTTTTTACACCCAGCCAACCACCCCTTGGTGTATCTTTTTATTATAACGATTCAAGAAGATAAGTCTCCAAATAGGTGCTTACCAAACAATACAAACACAAGATTGATCTCTACTAGGTAGACACAAATCAACCTCACTACAATATCACTCAAATCACTCAAACTACAAAGATCAAATAATGTGATTGATCTTTAGAAAAATACTAACTATCTGATATCAAAGTGATATCAATAACAAAAGAATACCAGACTGTGTGTGTAAACGAGAGAGACTAATAACAGATGAAGAAGACAAGTTATGAAACCCTAGAATTGAGTTGGGTATATATAGGCTGAAGTTACATATCAGCCCTCCAACTTATCAACAATACTCAAACAGCTACTAACTTGCACTTCAGTGTAAAATGAAGTCTTCAACTTGTCATACTTAGTCCCTGAACTTCCAACACCTTCTTTATTTAGAATGTCTCAAATACTTTATAACGTAGTAGATATATGTTTTTCAAAAGTAAAATGTCTAAATTATTAATAATATAAATAATTAGCACTTTTATTTTTTAAATTTTAGCATTAAAATATATCATTATAGGAGGGGATTACTATATGGTTTAAATGAGACTTAAATTTTCATATTTTGTATTAATTTTTTAATTTTCTTTTTTTAGTAATATTTTTGTCTTAAAATTTTAAGACTTCTTTTTCTAGAAAGTCCCAAATCTTTTATATGTAGTATAGATTTTGAAAAAAATAAAGGAGAGTCAAGGGATATAAAGGAAAACATGAAAAACAACTAAAATTTGTTTGTAGTTTTCTTTATTAAGTTAGGAATAGGAAATTTTGTATTTTCTAAAACATTTTGTTAGAAAATATTAATTTGAAAGCATCTTTGTTTTCTTCTCTTCCACAAAAAAATTTGTACAAAACAAACAGTTATTATAACATGGCAAGGCATTATAAACGATGCAGTTTGGCTATGTCGACAAAAAAAATCCCTATACCATATAACCTGCCATAACACTATTTCACATGACACTCCTACTAACATTCTTTCACCAAATTAATAAAACTTTTTGGAGGAAAACTTTTTTAAAGAAAAGGTCTAAACGGTAACTTTATTTAAAAAAAAATGGCTAGATTTTACTTGATTTCTTCTCCATGAAATAAAAGCCTGATTCATTGTAATCACACTAGTCACATATAATTAATGACTAGTTAATGACCCGTGTAATACACGAGTTATCTAAATTTACTTAATAGAGTTTGCATTTAAAAGATGATCGATCATCTCTTGTTGTTAGTTTAGACAATGTTGAGTATTACCATAGGTTAGCGTTCGTTCTTATGTAAAAAAAAATGTGAAGTTAATGCGAACAACTAAGCCAGAAAAAACATATGAATTTCAATTCATTCCTATAAGAAGGAAACCAATTAACATGATAGAAGCTTAAAAGAACATGAATTGCGTCCTCAAATATTAAAAATTAATCCAGAGCATTAGGCTTCAAAAACATAAAATTTTAATAGATCGAACATGCAAATACTTGAAGGAAGGAATTAACAGTCACCATATTTGGTGCAAAATAGATATGGTAACAAACTGCATAAAGAAATGCAAACTCACTTCATTTCAACAGTATCATGCAAAGAAAATGTAAAATTTTAAATGAATATATATTCTTTTAGTAAGTCTTCCCATCGTGTCTAAGACATATATTCTCAAACAAAGTCAGTTCTTTTGCTAACATTGCCTTCCTCATCTTCTAGCATAAAACTCATGGTGACTTTTAAGATGGATCTTTGCACAATCTCTGAAATTAACCAAAAGAAAAAGAAGTACACAAGCAATTAAACTCACTCACGTAGTATTTATAATGCACCAAAATATTCATTTTGTAGAGTTGGGCTAAATTGACCTTAAGTTTTTAAGTATCATGAATGCATTCTTTTAAAGGAACCCATACAAAGTAAACTTATTAAAGACAAAGACTAAAAGCCTAAAATTAGTATCTATTGGGGATGATTGGGAGAGTAATTAATTGTCAGAAAAACCAGCAATACCAAATTAAAACAACAATTTTGAACAACATGGGATGGATTGATAAAAAATTGATACTTTTAAAAATCATAAAAAATTAGATTTATGATCAAACTTATTTTTAATCAAATTCAAATAATCTGTCCACTTAAAGTACCACCATATTCATACTTCATAACTTAAAAGTACCACCGGATTAGCTCAGATTACATTTGCTAAAGCTGCAAAAAAAGAAGATACTCCAAAATCCAGTGAATTACCACTTTTTTGGGTAAAGGGGGATCACGACCGTCCTGCAAACAATTTCCAAAAATCAATTCAAATCAAATGTTAGAACTACTAAAGTCAAAGCTAACAACTACATAAAAAGCTCATTATCATATTAAATCAAATTTTATTGAGCGTAAGATGCTGCCCCAAAATTTGATCAATGCATATGCTTATAAAATACATAGTTTTAAAGAACATTAACCTAATAAAATAAGAAGATACATTTTCTTTCAATCATATCATCAAAGTATCAAACACATTATATGCATAAGTAAAACGTTTTTTCATGAATCTAAATTCAACACAGAAAAAGAGCCAGTTTTTCAAACCAAAATCTGAATAGTAGCAGATTAGATATATGGATGCTAACGGCAACGAACCCAAAAGAAAATCTTCAAAGCCTATCAACCGCATTAGCACTTCCGAATGTACATTAAAATAATACCTAAAGAAGATAACATATCGCTATGTTTTCTGTTGCATTAATGTTAGGCGTAACAGTGGCAGTGAATGTTGAAACTTGAGAGCATAGACGGAACTTGAACATTTTATTTGGGAGGGCCGAATCGGAGATTTGTTTGTACACTAAGCTAAATTACCTCTAAAACCTATAATATTTACACTAGATACCCGAATTTTTTTTGGGGGGGGGGGGGGGGGGGGCGGGGCCCTCCCCTGCCCCTACATAGTTCCGTCCATGCTCGAGAGGTTGCACCAACTTCAGTTTCATAAAAAGTACTCGGGGTAAATTTGAAATTTGAAACATGAAAAGGAAGTTAAAGCGTGCTTTAAAAGTTCAAGAATTTGCATCGGTAATAATAACAATTTGAATTTTAAATGTTGACTATGTTGGAGTAGCAAAATGGAAAAAGCATTTTTGTGTATATCAGCACCTCCAGGATTCACCAATAAGATATACTAGGCGAGTACCCGTGCCTAGCGGCATCGGTTTCTAGCGGCAGACAATTAACGATATACAATATTGTGGTAAGTGTTTCGTATAACGTTCAAAATATTGTGGTAAGTGTTTCGTATAACGATATACAATATTGTGGTAAGTGTTTCGTATAACGTTCAAAATAGAAGGTGAAAAGATCAAATGTAATTACAAACGGTTATAACATGTGATAATTCAACTCTAGCAAAAACTCTTAACATGTATCAAAGAACATATAAAAATATTTAGTGAAACTTAAAATAAAACATTACATCAACTAAAACGATTTGAAAATATCACATGCAAATCAAAATCAATTCCGCATGTAAATCTAATAAGTTATTGTATACTCAAAATATATATATTTTTTATTGTTAACAGTTTGGGACAAAATGAGATGTTGCTAAAATGTATGTAAAGCATTGTTAGATGAACAAAAACCTAAAAAAGATTATAGGTATTTTAAGGATTTGTAGTTAGTAGTTACCAATCAGAAACACACTTGCCAAAAGAGTTTGTGCGTGGATTACAAACATATTTTAATAATGCACTTTGCATAATGTATATCAATTGTATTATTTGGAACCGAATATCGACAAGTCTTCATTTAGAATACATGATGAATATTATGACTCAAAATATAAAATGTCCTCATTTATATAGAAATCGGTTGCTTGATTATATATTTGCCTAAACTAATGGTCAATTCTATTAAATGTGTATTGAATTATTAACAAAGTCTCCAACAATACAGAACTTGCATAAATTAGTAATCAATTTTATTTAAAGTGTATTAAATGAGTTTAAACCTTGCCTTTTGTAATTCACAAAGTTGATTTAGTCACGAGGCATTCACATCTAGTAATAATAACAACATAGAATATCACCCTAAAATATCACACAACATATCTATACCATATTATTTTGTTTATGCATATTGATTTGGATCAGTTTTCACATTTCCTGTCATGACATACAACATCTTGATAAGAAATAAGGCCATATTAAGTATACAATCACTTACTAACCATGATTCCATACAACAATTATAACTTACAAAACATATTTTAACCTCTTACACTATAACTTGATGAATAAATTTACAACGTCATGAGACATTTATTTATTTAATGAATGACAACATTAACATCCAAGATTATATTTTCCAAAATTAATAACAATAGAGATAAGAACACTTATATCAGCAAATTGCACAATATACTTTGATAATGAACAGGCCGGACTGCCCGCACTCCGTCGCGTGGTCCGTAAATCGTGTATTATTTTATGTTGATGTAGAATTATATCATCTGTTAGATCATATAATTGAGAGTTGTTAGTAGCGGGAACATAATTTCGGAGCTTAAGGTTTTATGTTGATGCATAATGCTTAGATACAATTTTAGCCTAAATATATACATAGAGGTTAAATTTATCATTTAATCACAAAAGATTAAGAAGTTAATTAACATTTGCAACTGCTTTTGTGTTACAAAAGTTTTGACGAAAGAACCTCCATGCCTTGTACAGCTTAACCGACAATAGTAACTCTAATGTGTGAACTAAATTTGAAACCATGAAATGAAAGAACCTCATCGCACCAAGTACACCAACTTGAATCCAAGTGAGTTACCTAGCCAAAAATGAAAAATAATGACTTACCTAGCCAAGTGAGTTACTGAGCTGTTTGTTTGACTTCAATAACCTTGTGCGAAGCATGAGAGTTAGTGGCATTCTCCCTCTTGACAGCCCCTAAACTGCTACCTTGAATTAGAGCATATCCTACAAGTTATATGATTATATAATATTATATAATCAATTAAAGAATACATACCTAAACACCCTCTAAATCTGAGAAGGTGATGATTTAATGGTGTATACGTTAATATCCTTAATTTGCTTTTAAGGTAGACTCTGGCGAGACATCAGCAGCGACGACCACTGCGACAGCAAGCGGCAGCTGATTAAAAAAATGCCAAAACATTTAAACAAGTAAGATCTATAATTAAAATATATAAACCTATGTAAGAAAACCTTCAAAAGCTGTTTAATATAGATAGATCTAACAAAAACATTAAAAACCCTCAAAACTTGAAATCCCTTTTATGATATACACGCTTCGATGGTTGTTTGTCTCGGTGCTTGGGGTTTTGTAGTGGTGAGTGTTACGGTGGTGGAGGGATTCCAATGGTGGAGGAGGGATTCCGGTAGTGGAATAATGAATGGTGTAGCAAATTTGAAAATTGAAAATACATTGAAATCAAGTTTTAATACTTACCGAAGATTGCCAAAGTAATGAATGAAACCGAAATAATGGAATAATGCTGGCGTTAATACGAATGCATTAAAGAATGGTCTGGCAAAGTTACATGCAAATAATACTTTCCATGCAAATCTACTTACCATGCAAAGTTACATGCAAATAATACTTTCCATGCAAAAACCTTCCATATATTCCATATATGCTGCGTTAATCCACAATTCAGTTTTTCCATGTTGACCATTTCCACTATTCAACTTTTTCCACTTTTCACTTTTCCAATATTGACCATGTTGACCATTTTTCTTTTTAATGTAGTATAGATATAGATATATATATATATATTTTTTAAAAGGTGAATTTCTTATAAAGTGCTTCGTGTCGCGGTTCGACAGCGGGAGGTCTAGACTACGTTGTCTAAATCGGGTCCGCGCTAGAGAGCTCCCTCGAAGCGGAAATGCCTATTTCAAATACCCGAGGGGGGGGGGGAAACCCCCTACTAATCCCCGCCCGAAGGCACGACAATTAATAGTGGTAAACCCTTGCCTTTTCCAAGATTCGAACCTGGGGTTACCAGGCCCAAACCCCTTCATTAAAGGACTACCTTAAAGGAAAATCCCTCATTCAAACCCCTTGCAGGATTTGAACTCAAGACCTCCCTCCCCTAAGAGCCCCTAAGGACTCCAAGGTGGCCAACTGAGCTAAGCCAGTTGGTTCACCAATAAGATATCTAAGCTTTGCATGAGGCTCTCAAGTTCCAAGGCATGCCAATTTAAAAAAAAAAAAAAAAAAAAAAAAAATCTTCTACATTATACTATACATATTTGTCATGTATTTGAGCCATTTGTAAAAAATAAAACTACAATGCTCACATCATAAATATCATTCAATTGTCCAATTAGAGCAGTCAATTTCTAGAGTAAAGTCCAAAATGCATCCATGTGGTTTGTCTCGTGGCTCGCTTTACATCCCTAAACTTTTTTTTGGCACAAAATCATCCCTCCGTTAGTAAAGTTGGCACAAATACATCCCTCCGTTAGTAAAATCAGTTAATGAGGACTAACGGTGCAAATATATCTCCGTTATATTTACGTAAATCGTCCTTATGGCAAGGAACAAATTGCAACCAAAGTCCTTAAATTTATTTACAAATTCGTCCTTGTGGTCAACGTTTGGTCAACGCCACGTGTCAGCACATGAGTGGTGCCACGTGCTACGGGTCGGGTCGGGTCGGTAAACGGGTCGGGTCGGGTTGCCACGTGGACCAATGAGGTGGTGCCACGTGGCATTGGTAAAATATACCATCTTTTGGCTCGAGTGGGATTCGAACCCGGGTTGTTTGTGTGGGAAGCAATGCTTTGCCCAACTGGGCTAGGCATAGCTTCAAGTATATTTCCCTAAATTTAATACATAACCCTTTCTAAAAGTTAAAAGCCCAATTCATTATTATTAAAAGGTTCAATTTAGTTTTTGGCCTATCAATTTACAGAGTTTTATGGACTGTAAAAAAATAAATAAATATACCGTCGGACTCGTTTTTTCGTGCTCTTTCCAATTGTATGCTCGGGGAATTTTTTTGATTTCAAACGAACCTCGAAAAATGCGAAAATCATCGTTTTTTCTTTGTTTTCGCATTTTTCGAGGTCCAAACCAAGTCGAAAAAATTCCCCGAGCATACCGTCAGACTCGTTTTTTCGTGCTCTTTCCAATGGTTTGCTCGGGGAATTTTTTTGATTTCAAACGAACCTCAAAAAATGCGAAAACAAAGAAAAAACGATGATTTTCGCATTTTTCGAGGTCCAAACTAAGTCGAAAAAATTCCCCGAGAATACCATTGGAAAGAGCACGAAAAAACGAGTCCGATGGTGTATTTACTTATTTTTTGACAGTCCATATAACCTCATAAATTGATAGGCCAAAACCTAAATTGAACCTTTTGTTATTATTGAATTGGGCCAAATAATAAGGAAGGGTTATGTATTTGATTTTGAGTGTTATTATTGAAACTATGCTTAGCACAACTGGGCATAGGTTCACTTCCTACACAAACAACCCGGGTTCGAATCCCAGGCAAAAGATGGTATATTTTTCCAATGCCACGTGGCACCACCTCATTGGTCCACGTGGCAACCCGACCCGACCCGTTTACCGACCCGACCCGTTGACACGTGGCACCACTCATGTGGTGACACGTGGCGTTGACCAAACGTTGACCACATGGACGAATTTGTAAATAATTTTAAGGACTTTGGTTGCAATTTGTTCCTTGCCACAAGGACGATTTACGTAAATATAACGGAGATATATTTGCACCGCTGGTCCTCATTAACTGATTTTACTAACGGAGGGATGTATTGTGCCAACTTTACTAACGGAGGGATGATTTTGTGCCAAAAAAAAGTTTAGGGATGTAAAGCGAGCCACGAGACAAACCACATGGATGTCCAATTTCTATTCATTTTTAATTATCCAATGAAATGACTCAATTTCATTATTGATATAATAGATAGTATAAATTATATCTAAGACCTGGTAATATGTATTTGGAAATGTGATAGTACGCAAACCTCTTAATTCAAGGTTGTGTATGATCGGACGCCAGGTGTTCGATGAAATGTTTAAGAGAATAGACTATTTTGCATTTAAGATACAGCCCATGTGTAATCTTAGCAGTTGCAAGGGATTTGAGATTAGTGGTTATTATTGCGCATTGTGAAGCTTCATACTCAGAAACTTTTGCGCCGAAATGACCATGCTGTGACTATATGATTGTTTCGTGCATCACGTGCTCTATTTCCAAAGAAAGCGTTTTTTTCTCTACAGAACTCAAAGGTTTGGTGTAAGATTCAAATCATTAAGATAAATTAGGCTCTTTGGTATAACGCCGTAGCTATAGAACTAACGTTTGTCTGTATGTCAATTTCCAGAGGCGGAGACACGAGGGGGGCAGGGTGGGCTATGTGCCCCCTAACGAAAAAATTGTAGTGTAATATTTTTAAAATTTCTGCCTTTTTTTTGTAATTTGCCCCTAACGACCCGATTTGTAGTGTAGTTTCTAAAAATGATCAAAGTTTTCCCTCTCGACCATAACTAAGGTTTGTTTGTATGTCCATTTTAATATATTTGTTTCCGCTTATTGGTGATTATTTATTTGATGCCGTAGCTACAGTTATGTTTTACCTGTTGCTGCTATTTCAATGCATTGGGTGTTTAACATGAGTGTTCCCTTAGCCACTTGAGTTGTAATTTGTGTTGTAAATGCACACTAATGAGCTTTAGAATAACCAAATGTTTATCACTACATGAACTATACAAGAAAAATAATGAGACGAGACAATCAACTAATTTTGAGTAATTTATTTTTGGTCAGCTAGTCAACATTATAGTTATATAATAATGATTAGTTTATAGATCTACTTCTAACTAACACGTTAAGCTAACTCATTAGTATCAATAAAATACTAGCAGACTTTGACCAAAAACTTCTTTTTATACATCAAGGCTACTGATCATTTTGTAAACTTAGAAATGGAAGAACCTGAAGCATCATTTAAGGGTATCAATATTAAGTTTTTACCGCTTTTAAATTTGTTAACAGGTGATGTTAGCAACTTTCACCAGACCCCGAGACTCTTGCATGGGTTTTCTGAATCAATATATCTTGGCTTCTTGCTTCTTGTATTCGTCACTTGGCTTAACCGAAATTTCAGGAGCAATAGTAATGGAGTTCCTAAACAAATAGTTAGATCGAACAGTGGTGCCTTGTGTTACAAACAGACACTGTTTTGTTGTGTGACTCTCGTGCTTCTTAATATTTTTATGTGTTTCTTGAACTTGCTTGATTGGTATAGAAATGGTAGGACTAATGGAAAGATTTCTACCGTTTGGGATACGCTTCTTGGAACATTTGTTTGGTTATTTGTTGCCGTGTATGTGCACACTCATGTTTCTAACTATAGAGAATATAGGTATCCCTATATCTTAAGGGTTTGGTGGGTTTTATTTTTTTCGGTGTCTTGTTTTTGCCTTGTGTTAGACTGTGCTTTCTACAAACACGATGGATATGTAACAGTTCAAGTCTTGGTCTTTGATGCTTCATATACTTTTGTTAATTTATTTCTCTATTATGTGGGGTTTTTGGGTAAGAGCGAAGGTGAAACTATAAACCATTCGCTTCAAGAATCCCTCTTGAATGGTGAGTTCGAAACAGTAGACATAATCTTAACCCCTGCCAGAACCAGAAGTATATTTAGTCTTTTAACTTTCGCCTGGATTCATCCTTTGATTTCGAAAGGATATAAGAAGTCATTAGATCTTGAAGATGTTCCAGAACTTGACAGTGTTGATAATGCTAGAGCGTCCTTGTCGGTTTTAAGAAATAAACTTGAGTCATATAAGAAAGAAAATAGCCGAATCACAACATTATGTCTTGCCAAGGCTGTGATTTGGACAACATGGAAAGACATAATAATCACAGGACTCCTTGCTATTGTTTGCACATTGGCTTCATTTGTTGGGCCATTCCTCATAGATGCATTTGTTGAATATCTACATGGAGAGAGAGACTTAAGTGAAGGATATTTTCTAGTTTCTGCTTTCTTTGTCGCCAAGATTATGGAGTGTTTGGCACAACGACATCAAGATTTCAAGCTACAACAAGCAGAAATGAGGGCCAGGAGTGCTTTGGTTGCTATGATATACCACAAAGGTTTGACCCTTTCATCTCTCTCTAAGCAGAAGCAGTCCAATGGGGAGATTATCAATTTGGTGGCCGTTGATGCTGAAAGAATCGGTGAATTTAGCCGGTACATGCACAACCCTTGGCTAGTGGTTATGCAGGTTGGTTTGGCACTAGCAATTTTGTATAAAAATCTTGGCATTGCTTCACTTGCTGCTTTTGTATCTACCTTAATTGTGGTTTCGACCAATATACCACTAGGGCGATTTCAGAAGAAGTTTCAAGAGGAGTTAATGAAATATAAAGATAAAAGGATGAAAACGACTTCAGAAATTTTGAAGAACATGAGAATTCTCAAGCTTCATGGCTGGGAGATGAAATTCTTGTCTAGAATTCATGATATCAGGAAAGATGAGGCACGCTGTTTGTACAGAAATGTTTTTAATATGGCAATGACCACTTTTGCATTCTGGGTTGCACCCACATTTGTGGCTGTAGCCACTTTTGGGACATGTATTATTGCTGGCATACCACTTGACTCAGGGAAAGTATTGTCTGCGCTTGCAACATTCAAGATTCTGCAAGAATCCGCGTATAATCTTCCAGGGACAATATCTATGATAGCACAGACTAAAGTCTCTTTTGATCGTATTGCATCATTGCTTCGTCTTGATGAATTTGATTCTGATGTGGTAGAAATGATCCCCCAAGGTAATTCTGACACTGCAGTTGAGATAACTGATGGAAACTTCTCATATGATGTGACATCTTGTAGGCCAACATTGAGTGATACAAATTTTAAAGTTGTTTATGGCATGAGGGTGGCTGTGTGTGGCGCTGTTGGCTCAGGAAAGTCGAGCCTACTGTCTTGTATTCTAGGAGAAGTGCCTAAATTATCAGGACACATCAAACTTAGTGGCACCAAGGCTTATGTTGGCCAATCACCATGGATACAGAGTGGAAAGATAGAAGATAATATCTTGTTTGGTAAAGAAATGGACAGAGAAAGGTACGAGAAGGTTCTCGAAGCATGTGATTTGAAAAAAGACCTTGAAGTTCTTTCATTTGGTGATAAAACGATTATAGGTGAAAGGGGAATCAATTTGAGTGGGGGACAGAAACAGAGAATTCAGATAGCACGCGCTCTGTATCAGGATGCTGATATATATTTGTTCGACGATCCATTCAGCGCTGTTGATGCTCACACAGGAAGCCATCTCTTTAAAGTGAGTTGGTCTTGATCAAAAAAATTATGGTTAATATAGTTTAATACTAGCAATTGTGGACTTATGCTCTTCGGTTTAACTAAAATGGTTAAAAATCCACAGGAATGCTTGCTACACTTCCTGGAAACGAAAACAGTGATTTATGTCACACATCAGGTGGAGTTTTTACCTGTTGCAGATCTCATCTTGGTAAGCTTTAGAAGAATTATTTCTTTACTTGCTTTGCATATATTCACACACGTACCAATCTAAATACTAATCATCCCATCAGGTCTTAAAGGATGGAAAAATTACTCAAGCTGGAAAATACAACAATATTCTCAAATCAGGAAGCAACTTTATAGAACTCGTTGGTGCACACAAAAAAGCTTTATTGGAAATAGATTACGTAGGGAAGACTTTAGCGTCCAATGTAATGGATGTGAATGAGAACCAAGAAAGCCAGGGCACTTTCCAAAAAGTTACCCAAAATGAGATTTACCCTAAGGGGAAGAAAAGACAACTTGTGGAAGAAGAAGAAAGAGAAAAAGGTAAAGTTGGCTTGTCAGCCTATTGGAAATACATTACAACTGCTTACGGAGGAGCACTTATTCCGTTGATATTGTTAGCACAAATTATGTTTGAGCTACTTCAAATATCGGGCAATCACTGGATGAGTTGGGCATCTCCTATGTCAGAAAGTAACAAAACTCGCCTAGGTTCTGAGGTCATTATTGTTTACGTAGCTTTTGGAATTGGATGTGCCTTTTGCGTTCTAGCTAGAGCGATGCTCGTTATGAAAGCTGGGTATGAGGCAGCCAATAAGCTATTCTACAAAATGCATTTTTCTATTTTCCGTGCCCCGATGTCTTTCTTTGACTCCAATCCATCTGGACGAGTTCTAAACAGAGTGAGTAAATACTTAATTTTCTTGATTAATGGTAAGTTATGCAATAGAAAAAGTGTGATTGGTTTCAAGTTTGTAAGAACAAACTTATATTTAAAGATTTACTATAACTTCTTTTACAGGCATCTACAGACCAAAGTACAGTTGATGTGAAGATAGCAGATACAATGATCCTGTTCGTCGCTGTGGTGATACAGCTTTTAGGCGCTATTATAGTTATGTCACTAGGTGCTTGGCCGGTGTTCATTCTTTTCTTTCCCTTGATTGTAATTTGCATCCGTTTACAGGTAACCATGTGAATTCTTACCAAGTTTATATGCTCCAATGACAATTGTCTCATAAGTTCAAACTAGGTTGTTCCACTAACACAATAGCTATTTTACATGATTTATTGTATTTTTAGCAATATTTTCTACCTTCAGCACGAGAACTGATACGACTTGCTGGAGTATGCAAAGCCCCGGTTATACAACACTTTTCTGAAACAATGTCTGGATCAACAACAATTAGAAGCTTTGATCAGAAAGACCGATTTGAAGACATGTGTTTGAAGCTTCTTGACAACTATTCCAGGCCAAAGTTACATGCGGCTGGTGCAAATGACTGGCTAAGCTTGCGCTTGGATATGCTGTCTTCTATAGTCTTTGCCTTCACTCTGATTTTTTTAGTCTCCATTCCTCATGGAACTATCGATCCAAGTAAGTAACTTTAATGATAATTTGATTACTTTTAAGGCACAACCGACTCATCTCTGTCACTTTCAATTGTAGTTACCGCGGGCTTAGCAGTGACATATGGACTATATTTGAACAAATTACATGTTTGGGTTATACAAAAACTTTGCAACGTCGAAATAAGATTTATATCTGTTGAAAGAATATTTCAATATTGTTCTATACCCAGTGAACCTCCTCTTGTTATAGACTCAAATAGACCTGATCACCTCTGGCCATCAGATGGAAAAGTTGATATCCTCCAGCTACAGGTAGTTATTATTTTTTATGTTTCTTGCAAGTGAAATCAAACACAATTAAAATTTGAAATGTGTGAGCAGGTTAGATACGGCCAACACATGCCACTTGTGTTAAGAGGTCTTACATGCACATTTCATGGAGGTACAAAGACTGGAATAGTAGGGAGAACCGGAAGTGGTAAATCTACTCTTATACAAACACTCTTCCGTATAGTAGAACCTGCTGGCGGTAAAATTCTGGTAGATGGAATCAACATATCATCAATCGGAATCCATGATTTACGGTCTAAATTAAGCATAATACCTCAGGATCCAACCATGTTCAATGGGACTGTTCGTAGCAACATGGACCCACTTGAAAAATACACAGATAATCAGATTTGGGAGGTGCATTCAATAATGTTGAAAACTTTTTATGTTGGCATACACTATTCAGTATGATCTTATTATATATTTCTATATTTTGTTATTTCAGGCCCTTGATAAATGCCAGATCGGAGATGATGTTAGAAAGAAGGAAGGCCAGCTTAATTCAAAAGGTTCTGGATCCTCTACCACATAAGTTATTTTTTCAATTTTATTTGAAAATACAACCTTTTTCATAACACATGTTTGTAAAAATCATGCAGTCACTGAAAACGGAGAGAATTGGAGCATGGGACAGCGACAACTGGTTTGTCTTGGCCGTGTACTGCTCAAGAAAAGAAAGATTTTGGTTCTTGATGAAGCCACTGCATCAGTTGATACAGCAACCGATAACATGATTCAGGAAACAATTAGGCAGCACTTCTCGGAGTCTACTGTAATAACAATAGCTCATAGGATCACCACTGTGGTCAATAGTGACATGGTTTTGGTTTTGAATAATGGTCAGTATGAGCTCAAGTTTTCTTAGTAGTATAGAAAAACTAATTTGTGTTCTGATTCCTTTGTTTTACCCATGATATGCAGGTCTGGTTGAAGAATATGATTCCCCTAGAAAACTGCTAGAAGGGAAATCATCTTTTTCCAAGCTGGTTGCTGAGTATAGTATGAGGTCTAATCACGACTGATGTGTAACTAATTTCATCTCTCCGTACAAGAAATAAACTTTTTGCATTGTTATCTTCGTGGATTATGTAATTCATCATATGGCTACAAAAGTTCTGTTGCAAAAGTGCTTTTGCAAAACAAACTCGTACACCATAGAAATGAAGATGCTATCGAGCCCCCTTTGTGGGATTTTTGCGTGTCAAGGTTTTTAAGCATTGGGCATGTATTTAGTATAGTCAACTAAAACAACATCCCAACCAATAACTGTTATTTTACAATACATAAAATAAAATACGACAATTTGATAAAAATAAAAGTACATACATAAATAAAGTACATCGCCTTGTTGTTCTTGATGTCGTTCTCAAAGATGATCTACAAGATCATATCGAGGGTGGTATGCACCTCTTTGTCACATAGTTCTTTTTGTTTCTTTCTGTGTGTATCGCATCTCTCGATCCATGTACGTTGCATATTGGCTACAGGACTAACATGTATCTCGTTAAATTCACTTATTTAGAATTTTTGATCCTTTAGCATCATGTTATGCAATATGATGCAATAATACATAATCTTACGTATTTTGCTCACCTAGTAAGCACGTGCGGGTTGTACTATAATCACCCAACAGCCCTGAAGGACACCAAAAGTCCGTTCCACATCTTTTTTTGCACTTTCTTGAGCCTTCTTAAAATTTAAATCACGTTTGGTTCGGGCGATTCATACCACCAAGCATACCCGGGAACCCATGATAGTTTTCGTGTTTTTCATATAACCTCATATAAATCCCATATACATTTGGTAAAATTGTCTAAACTATCACGACTACAACGTTTACCAATTTGTAAATATTTATCAAAAGCATCGGGTGTTGTCTTATATGTCAATTGTCCTATAACGGAAGTGCATTTCTTTATAGGACTAATACTCATTTTACCAGCGATTGGCCGAGAGCTAAAAAATTTAAAGTACTCGGGAATAGGTTCAAGGTTATACTTACCTTCGACTATTTCTAAAAATATTTTTCGACTCACGGAATTGTCGCCTAAAATTCCTTTCGGTATATTTTGGATTGTCGCCAAAATAATCTTCCATGAGAAGTTGTGCGGCGCCTTCATAGTCTTGGGGTATGGACGTCCGAGTATGTGAACTAGAGGCTTCATCGTCATCATATGCTAGCAATTGTTCATTTTTATTTGTATAAATATAATAATTCTTCGGCTCGAGTTTCATCGTCGAAGAGATCCATGTTGTGATTTATATGTTAAAGCGTATGAAATAGGGAAGAGGAGATTGAAATGTACGTGAAAGCGTACATAAATTGTGATTTGGTTTGAATGTTTGAAAAAATATAGTTTAAAATGGATATTTATAGGTGAAAAATGGTATTTTTATCCGTTGCTTGTGTACGTTATTAAACGGCCGACTTTAAAAAAAACAGAAAAAGAAAATGCAAACAACGGTCACGATGTAACCCACAGAGGGATGAATGGCGCCATAGTGGCGCCGCCGTTAGTGCCCAAAAACCCCAACAACAGGTCGTTCGGCCATTGCACCGTTCGCTCTTAGAGAGTTATGCTCACGCTTTGTATGTTTTCGACCCACATGTGTTTAATTAAAGCTTATTTTTGGTTTGCGAGGTTATGCTATTTTGTTATTTTTCTATTTTTTTTCTTTGTTTTGTTTTTGAACGACATGCTATTTGGGTTTATGTTCTTACAAATTTAATATTTCTGACTTATTTTGAAACTTAAAAGCTCAAGTTGAAATCAATAAGCTTATAAGCCAAAAATATTTTAAACAAACACCCCCTTAATTAATCATAAAATGACATAGATATTTCACTATCTAAAAGATCCTCATAGATTTCTTAAGTACGAAGTATTTTTGCTAGGTTTAATTGTGTGTACTTACAGGAGAAATGAAGTTCTTTGCTAAAACTATTAAACTTTCCACAACGGGAGTAAGATGGCTCGTGGCATAGGGGAAGCCCACCACCCTCATCACCACGGAAGGTGGATCTCGATCACTTTTGTTTTACATTTAAATTAAATTTGTATATGTGTGAGAGGGTATATTTTAGTGTAAAAAGTGTTTATGATGATGAACTAACGATAAAAATCACTCTGAAGAGAAAGTGGTACGACAATGATTATGTTAGGGCGTTTATGTGACATCTTTACTGATTTTTTTGGGGATAACACACTATAATCAGGACAAAATTAAGCATTTGAGATGTTAAAATGTACTGTAATTAGTTGTTTGAATCATTTTGTGAGCTTAGGATAATATAAGAATAAATCTTTAAATAAGATGGATGAAAAGTAACTATAACTACACGTTATAGATGCATCGATTTAAATTAGATACATCATTATGAATTTAAGTCGATACATTTTAAATACGTAATTATAATTATTTCTGATTCTTTTCATTTTAAGTTTTCTTTTCCTCATATCACTACCCTTATTTTATGTCATGCATAAAGCATATTTTCTTCTTTTAACACAAATACTCACGATTATTGAGAATTAGAACCTTAAACTCCAAGTTGACAGCCACGTTGTAACAACTAATAACAAAAACATGTGGCATTGTGGAAGCTTATTTTGTTGTAGTGTTAGACGCATTGGCGGAACTTGGCCATTTATTTTGGGGGGGCCGAATTTATTTTGGGGAGGCCGAATCGGAGATTTATTTATAACCTCAACTAAATTACCCCTAAAACCTACAATATTTACATTACGTGTCGTAAATTTTGGGGGGGCCGGGACCCTCCCCTGCCCCCATAAAGGTCCGCCCCTGGTTAGACGTCACATAATTGTCAGCTTTTCATTTTATATTGTAAAACCATGACGTGAACTCCTTCACTTGCGCCGTTAACAGGTTTCTTATCTCGTGATCGATCATATCTTTCATTCTAAAGATTTGTCAATATTTTAAATGTTCACACCTTATAAAATAATTATCAACAAGTGCAAATATTTTTTTAAGGAGGAAAAAACAAAACATGACGTTGATGATGGCAGATCACCGGTGCCATTGCAACTTTAAAATAATTGTATTTGTTACAAAGTTAACTAGTAGACATATATGTGTCTAACTTCTCAATTAACCCTTTGCATACATCACCTTGTAATGAAAACGAAAATATTGAAGTAAACTGAGGTTAACAAACAAACGTGCAAGTAAATCATGAAATAAATGTATAAAACGAGTAATGGATGGGTTTTTCGGTTCAGGTAACCCGAGGAGGGTGAGAAAACTGACTCGGATATACGCAATTTAATCTAAGTATCCCGTGACTGTATGACTTTTTCTCTAACCATCCTCAAAATGTGTATCTAATGTAATATGAAAGTAAAACATTTTATAAAGATATCACGATGCTTGGTCACTAACTCATCTCGTTGTTGTTCATTTAATAAGTCTACTGTTTATGCATACTTTTAAAAAAAAGAGCTCTTAAAATATGGATGACCAATTCATTGCTTTGTTATAACGTAAAAATAAGAGATATTGAAAGGCCAATGGAGCCCCAAAAACATGTGTATGTTTGCATGTTTTGCACTCATTGTTACATGTTTCCATATGAGGGTCTACGTAGACGTCGTATATTCTTAGCTCTTATAGTCGATCAACTTAAAGTAAAAGGCACATTCGACTGACTCGATATGTTTGAAAAACCAATATGAAGCCGATCGAATATATTATATATGTAAGTTACGAGCTCTAGTTGCAATGGTATTAGACTACGTATACCTGCTTACCCACACATGTGTTGTATATTGACAGCAATAAGTTTGTATCTTCCTTATTTAACTGTTTAATTAATTTATCTTTGTACTGTTAGTCAAAATCAAACTCGGAAATTTTGACATTTCACAACTTAAACGTCACATGCACGCACGTAAACTTGTAGCCCACGTTGACTTTGCACTGTTGCACATGTTATGTTATAAGTTGACTCAAAATATGAAGCCGTGTTTAAGGGAGTTTTTTAGACAACTAATACACCATAAACATGCAAGTCACGTACTATAAATATACACAACCCTGTATGTAGGCTATTGTTTATGTTCTACTTCTTTCACCCCTAAGAGCATCATCAACAAATATACATTGCTCAAATGATGGTATTGCTAAACGTTTATTATTCACAACTTTTGTTGTTCTAACGCCATTGTTACATCAAATTGATCATATATGTTATGAATTGAATGACAGTTTTTGTTGTGTAACATTTTAGAGCACGGCGTTTTTATTTAATATTGATGTACTTTTGTTGATTAATGATGAGAAAAATTATGTGTTTCAGCAAATGATCGTGATTTCGTTTAAGCCAAAATGTGGGAAATGTCGAACGAAGGCAATGATGGTAGCTGCCAAAGCATTAGGTAAAACAAGTATCTACTTCTTTAACTTTATTATCTTTTTCTCAACCTTTTCGCTTGATCTTCTCTATAAAACTATGTTTCTAGCTAGTATGATGTGAATCAAGAAGAAAGTATTCATATGATATCCTGATAATACTTTTGGATGTAACGTTGTAATTACTTTCAAGAAATAGGCAAATTAATAACATGTACTATTAAGTACTTCATTTCTTGCAAACGTGCGCAACTTACTTGAATACATGTGCAGGTGTACATTCAGTGGAGCTACAAGGGGAAAACAAGAACTACTTGGTGGTGATTGGGGATGGGGTTGATGCCGCTGCATTGACAAGCTCGGTTAGGAAGAAGGTCAAGCATGCGGCACTAGAACTGGTTCAACAGTTGTAACTTCAAGACAATGATCCAAATTAATTGTCTAAACTGCAAAATCGATTGCAGAATCAAAGATTGTGCTATTTAATTTAATTTCACTAAATTATATAACAGATTGTAAATCTTGATTAATTCTCTATTAACATATGCTAAACCTTAACAAGACTCTTGTGAATAACTTTTCACCATATGTATAGATCTATCAGTTTATCAAGCAAATAGTATATTCACCAATTCCATATACTAAACCACTAAAACATAGTTTTTGCTTGAGGTTAATGTGGTACTTCTGTCATATTTCGTTTGTACTTAACCGTTTTTGTGATTAATATATTTTACCGGGTAGCCTTTATCCAAAAGGTTGTAGATTGATATAGATCAACTTTATATATAACAGTTTTAGATTGACTCTATCTAGAACAATATATTCGAGTGACTATCTAAGAACAATTTGAGCTAGCTATAAAAAAAACCCAAGAATATAAATGTATATAGGGAGTATCAAATATCCAAAAGAGTTACAGATCCTGCTTTGTCATATTACAACTAATTAAAATGCCACATGAATGTACATAAACTTGTGCTACTCGTTGACTATCAGATGCTAAGTTAGATCATTGAAGAAGTCAAACAGTTGGCTCATTAAGCAAACAATATACCCAAGACTAGCGTTAGCCAAAATATGTTAGTTTTATTGATACCGGGGTTTTTCTAATTCTCATTTAGCAAGTTTTTAAAAGAGCATGTTTTCTCTTGATATGTGTACCATTGACAGACTTGGGATCCACTACTAGAATTGGGGCTTTTAGCCACGGAAAATTTTTAGTCACGACCAAATTCGTGACTAAAAGTCCACAAAACGACAAAATAGTCGGTTTTCAAAGTTTGACTTAGCAGATAACTTTTAGCGACGAAACCATCGTGAATAAGTCAAACAGTTGGCTCATTAAAAGTTTTTCAACCGTTGACTTCGACTTTCAACAAGAAGTTTTAGTAAAAAAAAAACGAGCTTTAACTTTTAGCCACGCTATATGTCGTGACTAAAAGTTTTGACATTACTTTATTAATATTTAGTTTAATAGCGAAAGTTTCAAAAAAATATTTAGAACTTTTAGTCACGAAACCATCGTGACTATAAAGTATGAGTCGTGGCTAAACGTTTTTCAACCCTTGACTTTGACTTTCAACAAGAAGTTTTAGTAAAAAAAAACGAGCTTTAACTTTTAGCCACGCTTTATTAATATTTAGTTTAATAGCGAAAGTTTCAAAAAAATATTTAGAACTTTTAGTCACGACAAATGTCGTGGCTAAAGGTTTGACATTATTTTATTGCTTTTTAGTTAATACATAAAGCAAATAAAAAATAGTAAATGCATTTAGTCACGATTTTTGTCGTAACTAAAAGTATTTACTATTTTATTTGTTTCCAGTATTAAACTAAATATTAATAAATTAATGTCAAAACTTTTAGTCACGATATATGTCGTGACTAAAAGTATTTACATTTTTTTAGGAATTTTTAAGCTTATTTCCAAAATTTTGGCTCGAAAAAATGGCTTCCGCTCAACCTTTTAGTCACGACCGGTGTCGTGGCTAAAACAATTTACAATCTTTTTTGAATTTTTAAGTTTATCTCCAATTTTTTTCTTCGAAAAAATGGCTTCCACTTAATCTTTAGCTACGACAAGCGTTGTGGCTAAAGTATTTACACTTTTGTTAGAAACATACACAGACCTTGATAGATCTTAAGCACTCGGAGATCGTTAGTGTTGCCTATGTAATCACAAGCAAACTAATAGAAGATCTCTACAACTTGGTATTGTAGCGGAAAATAAATACAAGTTATAATAACTAAGAACACTTTTGATCCTCTATGGATCTTTGATTATAGAAACTCTATGTTTCGGATAGAATACAAGACTTGAGAAACTTGAGAAAAACTTATCTATTACAAACTAACATGGTTTCTTATATAGGCAAGAAACCCTAATGAGCGTTGACAATTTACGCTTCTACTACAAAACTAGACTAAGCATGCATCTAGACAAGCATGCAACTAATCATTTTGTTTTGTTAATCATCGTGTTTATTCTGAGTAAGCTCTACATAATACGGCGCCAACCTATACATACGGCGCTGACTTTTACTCTAAAATGAGCTTATCTCTCCTACGTGGTTCCCACTTTCAGCAGCAACACAGTGTCTGCTTTAACACTTCTGCTGAAGTATAACTTCGGCAGAATCCTTTCTTCTTCGGCAGAATCTCTTCAACAGAAGCTTCGGCAGAATCAGTAGTTTATGCTTCGGCAGAATCAGTAGTTTTCCTTAATTCCCAACAATCCTCCCCTAAACTGGAATTTGACGAGGTTAAGTTCCAGTTTCCTTGATAGATCGATAATGTTGTTGAGGATTGTACCAGTTTACGAATAATTTCCAAGCAAGATCCTTCCCATATCTTAAACACTTCAGAGCTATGGATGGCCAAAATCTTGAGGATCAGCAACAAAGATTCAGAAGAAGAACATCTCTATGATGAATTAATCTGTAAAGCACCAGGTCTTTGCAGCAACATATGACATCATGTACATCAAAACGGATAAGTTCAATACTATTCTCATCACTTCCAGGTGTGTTAACTCCTGTGAGAGGTGAATCATTGAAATTAATGGATTTGATGTCTCTTTACCAATAGCCATCACTACTGGAGTAGCCACATGTTTGAGTTCGAAAACTATGGTACATTGATAACCATCTGATTTATTGGCAAACCAGCAACCATATAAACGGATTTGGCTTGTCTTTACCTGTAGCCGTTTGCTCAGGACTAGTCAATTCTTAGAATTGGTGAATTGAGAACCAAATATGGAGTCAGGTGCCTTTACCACATGCCATATTCATGTGGGCTAGCCAATTCTTGGATTCCAAAAAGGAATAGACCATGGTGAATTGATGACCATACAACCCTCAGCAGTTAAGCATGGGTGGTTGCAAACCCTATGATTTTGAGCAAACTATTACAGCTATCAACAGATTTGATGTGTCTTTACCAAAGCTGTACCCTTTGGATTAGCCAACTCTTTGACATACACAAGGTACATCTGGTGAGTTAAAGACCATCAGAATTGAAAAAAAAAATTTTTTGCATAAAAGTTTTTTTTTTTTTTTTTTTTTTTTTTTTTTTTTTTTTTTTTTTTTTTTTTTTTAACTAAGAAAAGGTTTATAATACTAAAAAATCTTAATAATTAGTTGAAAAGGAAAATTAAAGACCTAATTTTTATTAAATAAACGCTATTACTATTTTTAAAATGATGTTTTTGAGAGTTTTCTTTTTATGAAAGACTTTTACTTCTAAAAAGAAACTTTAGACAAAAATAGACAAATAGCATAAACAAAACAAACTAAAATGAACAAAACAAGGTAGTGCAGATAGTACCAAGTGTCATGATATTTATGAAGAAGAGGCCTATTGCAGTTGTTGAAGTTGAGTTTTGATCAATCCCACCAGTGCTAAAGCAGAGTGCCTTTCATTTCCCACTGGATCTAGAGGAATTTCCAATTTCTGGCTCAGCATCTTTTCCATAAGTCTTTTAGGCAGAGGGTACTTTCTTTCAGACAACATGCACACAGTGATTCCACCCTTAGTCTCAAGGACATGCACCCGAGGGAGAGGATAGAATCTCCAGGATATAAGCTTCCACCGATGTGAATTTTCCCAAATGGAAGATGCTTTGCTGTTGGGAATGTGGGAGTTCAACAGAACTTGAAGATCTCCTGGTAAAAACATCCCAGAACCTTGAGGTTCCTTGTTGCAGTAATGGGTGGTAACTTGAGTGAACAGAGAAATTAAGTCTGCCCTGTCGATCAAGTGTAGAATTTCCTTTAGAAAGGTGAATTCCATTGAAATGGAGTTCCTTCGAAGAAGAACATTCATCTCATCATTCTTTAATTTCCACTCTATCACCCCATCTGATTGTCCATCAGGAAAATCAGCAGCAGACCCTTCTACAATGAAAGCTGAGTCATCAGCTTCAAGATCCAAAGGAGATATTTTGGCCATTCTCTTCTGCCTCCTCCCAGGCTGATAGATTTCCTGAGGGGGAGCATTTTCATCTAGTGCATTGGTAGTAGGACTTGTATTGGTAGATGGAGACTCGGTTGAAGTGCGAAGTGCTTTCATCCTGTGGAATATCTTTATCGCCCTCTCTGTTTTAGTTTCTGTGAGATTAGCTTCCTTTACTTCAGAATCTTCCAGTGTGACAGCAGGTGCCACTGAGGGAGAGGGAGCTGATGCTTCAGGTGCTTCAGGAGGAATGGAAAATGGTTCAGCAGATTGACCCTTGGCAGTAGAAGAGGCAACTTCAGAAGTTGCTTCAGCAGGAATGACTGGAGAGGATTCCTTGGTTGGAGCATCATCAGCCTTGAGTCTTATGGCTTCTTGAACAGCTTCATTCTCTGAAATCCTTCTTAAGTTGGAAGAATGTGCTAAAGATGATGATCTTTCCGTCATGATTTGGTTATACTTGCGATACAGGACATGATCAGGAAAAGCCTTGACTTGTTTCATTGTTAGGCCAGAGTTGGACAGTGAGTATTGGTTTTTCACCACCCTTCTTATTTCATCTTTAGTGGGAGGTTTGTTTTTGGCCTTCTGAGCTTGGATGGCCCTCTTTTGTGCAATTGCTTCTTGCCTCCTTTGTCTTCCCTGAGCCATCATTCGCTCCACATAATTGTCACTGAGGAAATCTTCACCTAGTATACTTTGAGCTAGAGAAGGTCTTGAAATGACTTGCTGAGTTAGAATATCCCATTGTTCAGCAGGCATCTGAACCCTCAGTTCATCTAGTTCTTTTCTTCTCTCAGGAGTTAGAGATGAAAATTCCTCTGTTCCAAGTTGTTTAGCCAATGCTACACTTTCCTTTGACTTCTCAAACTCTACCAATCTACTTGCTTGACCGAGTCTTTCCTCCTCAGTCACCAGGTTAGGACCAAGTTCATCTTCAGTGATGACATTTTTCCCTTTATCATCAGGCTGCTTAGCACACTCTTCTTCAGTTAGATCAACTATAGGAATTTCTACTGGAGTACCTAGATCAACATGTTGATGTAGATTATCAACTGAAGGTGAAGGGCCTGATGGTTCTTGAACAGATGAAGATTGACCAAGATCTGGAGATGCATCCTCCATTTGTATATCAGCAGATGCAGCCTTATCAACCCCAGGTTCCTCTGAAGCTTCAGAAGAAACCTTATGAAGATCATATCTCTTTCTTCTGGTGTACAGAACAGGTTTCTTCTTCTTTGATGAAGTGGCAGCTACTGATGAAGGGTCATTGAGAGAAACTTCAGCCAACATGTCCAGAGATCCAAAGGGAGGAACTTCTTGTTCTTCATCAGAGGAAACCACAAGTTTCCTTTTGGAAGACCCTTTTAGTTTGTGCTCTAAGACCTTAACCTGATTCTGCAGTTCTTCAATTTTACTTCCAAGAGAAGACTTGGTCTCTGCAAGCTCCTTTTTCAGATTCTTAACCTCTGCAGCATACCTGTTGACAAGAGCATACACAGATGAGAGTGTAATGGGGTCCTCAGCTCCACCAGCAGATTGCTCTGTGGTAAGGGGAGCCTCATTGGATCTTTCAGTAGAATCATGGTCATGCTCAGTGTGAGGAAGATCTTCATCGAGAGGATCCCTCACAGGACTTGGTGTGGGTGGTCTATTAAGATCTGACTCAACATTAGTATCAAGTGTGGGTGGAGGACTGGGACAGGGTGGCTGGTATGGAGCAACATGAGTTGCTTCAACAGTTGAAGATGGGCCCTCATCAATGTTAACCAATGGATTACCATCAGTAGCAATAGGTGAGGTAGGAGGATTATGAGTCACATTCTCCTCATCAGCAGCCTCATTACCATGGGGCAACATGGCAGCTAGCAAGGGATGATGTTCCCCTTGAAAGTGAGTTCTCATGGTTGCAAACAATTTAGCAGTTAAAGAACCTATAGGATAAAAAGCTTGGGCTTGGGTAGAGGTGTCTAATATGATTTGTAAAAACCTTGGGTACATTAAAAATTTTCCCTTTGTCTTTTGAATATTTTCAACCATGTTTTCGAAAATATACTTAGAAAAATTGAAAGTTACCCCTTGAGAAAGACACACAATACCATATCCCAGTCTGGTAGAGAACTGGTCCCATCCTCCAGTCTTGTTGCTTATGCATTGAAGCAACGTGTGAACCAAGAACCTCCACTTCGGACAAAGTTCCTTCTTCAACCACATATCAGTCCTTGTACCACGATATCCAATAGCTCTTAGCCCAGTAAGCACATCTTCCTGATTAGAGTAAAATACTCCATCAGCATCTTCCAAGTGAAGCTTCCTCCTAATCAGGTCCTCTATAACATTGTACTCTGTTTCATCAATCACAACCCTAATCTCTGTCTCGCTTCTCTTCTCAGCAGTTACCCAAAATTGAGTGATCAGAGACTCATATATCTCATTTGGAGAATGAGTTAGAGCATAACGAATTTTGGACCTTTTCAGAAATTCCACCATTGGTTCGTACAATTCGTAACCTTTGCCATTACCCAGAAATGCAGCTTTGTTGTGATCATGTTTAAATTCAAGAGCCATGAGGAATATGAGTGTTTAGGGTTATGATTTTGAAATGGTGAGAGTTTGTGAAAGTGAAATGAGAGGGAATTCGTTTGTTCTGAATATAGTGATGGTGGATTGAGTTTTTGCCCAAATTAAAGTCAAAGAAAAATTGACCGTTTGGTTGACCATTGCTGACGTGTATGACATCTTTGACCCAACCCAAAATAACACTTCGGCAGAAACACAGGATCAATCTGCTGAAGTTATGGCATCAGCAGAATGCATCAAAGATAAGAATATCTTCGGTAAGATTCTAGAATTACTGTGCCACCCACTTGCATTAAACTCGTTGAACCTTGAATCCGTCTATAAAATGATCCCAATGTAACTCATCTCTTCACCAAGATCCCCAAATATTCACCACAAACCCTAGAAGTAAAATAACCTCAATTAACCCAATTGCACCATGAATACCAAACCTGAGATCATAGATCTCACTTCCTCATCTTCATCATCTTCTTCATCATCATCAAGTGGTGAATCAAACCCATGGTTCCATTACTTTCCTCAACCCTATCCAAGACCAAATAAATCGCCCTTTCTTCCTTCTTCAGAAGATGACAGTGTAGTGAATCCAAGTGAATCTGCTGATGATTCTGATGACTCCTATAAGGAGGGAACTTCTTACTCCCAACCTCCAGCACCTCGGTCTCAACAAAGACCTCGTGCCAGGAATCCGCCACTCCCCAAAGATAGAGAGGTGGTTCTTGGTCTCACTGCGCCATCTTTTGGTGCATGAACACACATCGTAAAGTAGAAGGGCTTAAGAAGGGTGGATCGATTGCATTTTGGTTGAAATGAATAGATGAAGCACAAAGGACACGATAGTTCTCTTCGTCATCCTGCGTGGTCATCGTCATCATCAATCGTTTGCATCAATCCATCCTTCCATTTTGGTCCTTAGCATCTTCGTCGTGCTGGTCATGCATATCCAACCAGCCAGTTAAGCGGAATGGGTGGTTACGCAAGACCTACAAAAGCAAAGCCAGCATTTAACGCATATCCAGCATTCCATTAGATTTCGGAATGAAGGATATACACTAGAATAGGCTTAGCTTAAGTGTACAGCTCGTATCTTGAGGATGCAAAATAGAAGGTTGACTTTATGTAAGCTGTAAGCTGTAAACTGTTTCTTGAATGAATGAATGAACAATTTGACTTCAATTTCTTTTCTTTCAGTATTATCTTCAGTAGAATCAAATTGTATGCTTCAGTATTTGTTATCAGAAGAAACAAGCAACACTCTTTCAGCTATCTGACCATGTACTAATGAGCCATTCTTGATGAATTTGATCTTGATCATGGGATGTATATACTGCAATCCAGATAAGGAACAGACAAAATGCAGTACAGACAACTGCAAAACAGACACTAAAACACACACAACAACAAAAACAAACAAACTAGAGAAATATTAGAAGTTAGTGTTAGAAAACAAACTAATCTACAAAAATATGCAGAGTTTGCACAAATCCTCCCCTGAGGCATATGCCTCCCCTTAAACTATGCAGTCAAGGGTTTAGCATTCCAATATTGACCACGAGGTATTGAAACCTTGGTCCATCAAACGCTTTTGTTAATAAGTTTGCCACATTATCATCAGTATGGATTTTAGCCACTTTTATCAAATGTTTTTCATAAGCATCTCTTATAAAGTGGTGCCTGATTTCAATGTGTTTCGTTCGACTGTGAAAAACTGGATTTTTGACTATGCAGATGGTACTTTGATTATCTATATGAATGGTAGTGTTCATAAAGTTGTACCCATAGTCCAGCAATTGGTTCTGAATCCAAAGGACTTGTCCACAACAATTTGCAGCAGCAACGTACTCTGCTTCAGTAGTTGAGGTGGCCACAATGGTTTGTTTCTTGCATTGCCAAGAAATCAACCTTTTGCCTAGAAATTGGCAGCCTCCAGTTGTGGATCTCCTATCCAGATTTGCACCAGCATAATCACTGTCACTATATGCTTCCAACTTGAAAGGAGATTCTTTTGGGTACCAAAGGCCTAAAAGAGGTTGGCCTTTGAGGTACTTAAAGATCTTCTTGACTGCATTGAGATGGGAAGCAAGTGGAGTGACTTGATGTCGAGAACAAACACTCACAGCAAAAGTAATATCAGGTCTTGAAGCCGTTAGATACATCAATGAACCAATCATGGACCTGTACAAATGAACATTCATAGGTAGATCTGGTTCATTATTTGCTTTAGTCTTTGGAGCTTCATAAGGTGTTGTGGCAGTCCTAACACCTTCCATACCAAACTTCTTCAAAATGTCGCTCACATATTTATCTTGACTGATAAAGATGCCATCTTGTTTCTGCTGAACTTGGAGACCCAAAAAGAAAGTAAGTTCTCCCATAGCACTCATTTGAAATTCACCCTTCATAAGTTCCTCGAATTCCCTGCACCAAGCTTCGTTTGTGGAACCAAAGATAATGTCGTCCACATACACTTGTACCAGAATGATGTCGGAGTAATTCTTCTTGAGGAACAGAGTTTTATCAATAGCACCTCTCCTATAGCCATGCTTCAGCAGGAATGATGAAAGCCGAGCATACCAAGCTCTTGGAGCCTGATGTAAGCCATAGAGAGCTTTAACAACTTTGTAAACATGATTTGGGTGATCTGGATCTTCAAAGCCCTTGGGTTGAGTGACATAGACCTCCTCTTCAATCTCACCATACAGAAAAGCACCCTTGACATCCATCTGATACACCATGAAACCCATGTAAGAAGCATATGCCAAGAAAATGCGAATTGCTTCAACTCTGGCAACAGGTGCAAACACTTCATCATAATCAATCCCTTCCTCTTGTCTGAAGCCTTGAGCTACTAATCTTGCTTTGTTTTTGATCACAACACCCCTAGCATCTCTCTTATTCTTCAGAACCCACTTTGTCCCAATGGCATATTTGCCATCAGGTAGTGGAACCAAGATCCAAACCTGCTGATTGTGAAATTGTTACATCTCTTCTTGCATTGCTTCTAGCCAACTTGAATCATTAAGAGCTTGAGATACACTGGTTGGTTCCACTTGAGAGAGAAAACAAGCAAACAGACAATGTTTGAAGTCTGTGTGATTGTCTCTTTGTTGGTTGGAGACATAAGAGAGAAAAGCAATCTGTCCAAATTGAGGACTTGTGATAGCCCTTCGAGTTCTAACTGGTGCCAGAAGATCACCTATGATGTTGGATTGAGGATGAGCAATGTTGATCCTCTGAGTAGCAGTGGGGTTGACTTCAATGGATGAATCAAGATTAGTGATGGTTGGTTCAAATTCAGCATCATAAGAGGGTGAGGTGAAGATGCCAGCTTTGGGTTGATGATTTCCAAGATCTGAAGGTTTTGGAAAGCGTGTATAGGGTTCACCAAAGTCTGAAGATACTTGAGAAGGAACAGCATAGCCTTCAGCAGATTTGGGGATGGAAGGTGTGACAGAGTCAACTTCAGCAGACACGTTGTTTCTGCTGACTCCTTCATTAGCTACCCCTTCTTTCAGTTTCTCTGCTTCAAGCTTGGCAGCAAACTCTTGAGTCTGAAGCCTAGCAAGGTCCTCAGCATAATGAGAGTCATCTTCATCACACGAATCAGCAGCATCCTTGGAGGTGGTACCTGCAATATTGTTAGGAGAGAAAGAAGGCACAAGTATGGGTTGCTCATCATCTTCAAACTCATTTTCAGAGTCATCATTTAAGGGACCTGCATTGTCAGTGGGAGAAGCTTGAGAACCTGCATTTTGATTAGCCAAGTGTCTAGTGTAACCCAAAGAGTCAGTTAAGTAGTCAAGGTCAAAAGACCACGAATGACCCTGTCCTTGAACATTATGCTTGTCTGAAGCCTAGCAAGGTCCTCAGCATAATGAGAGTCATCTTCATCACACGAATCAGCAACATCCTTGGAGGTGGTACCTGCAATATTGTTAGGAGAGAAAGAAGGCACAAGTATGGGTTGCTCATCATCTTCAAACTCATTTTCAGAGTCATCATTTAAGGGACCTGCATTGTCAGTGGGAGAAGCTTGAGAACCTGCATTTTGATTAGCCAAGTGTCTAGTGTAACCCAAAGAGTCATATAAGTAGTCAAGGTCAAAAGACCACGAATGACCCTGTCCTTGAACATTATGCTTGTCTTCCAAAAATCTTAGGTTCAACATCTCCTCTATCTTCTTGGCTTGCAAATTGTACACCCTGTAGGCCTTACTATGAGCTGAATAACCCACAATATAACCATCATCAGCCTTCTCATCAAACTTTCCCAACGGATCACTTGTGTTCAGAATGGTCACTTGACAACCAAAAGGTTTTAGGTAGTGAATGACAGGAACCTTTCCAAAGAGAAGTTCATATGGGGTTTTGAGTTGTGGTCTGGTAATGGACACCCTATTTAGCACATAGCAGGCAGTGCCAACAGCTTCAGTCCAGAACATAGTGGGCAGTTTAGAGTCTGCAAGCATGGATCTAGCAGCCTCTATTAAGGTCCTATTCTTTCTTTCAGCCACCCCATTTTGTTGTGGGGTTCTTGGATTACTATAGTCCCTTTTTATGCCTTTTGACCCACAGAGTTCTATAAGAATAGCATTTTTGAACTCTGTCCCATTATCACACCGAATTCCCTTAACCTTTTTGTTCAACTGATTTTCAACAAGAGTGATGAATTCAGTCAGCACTTGAGATGTTTCATCTTTGGTTCTGAGAAAGAAAACCCAACAAAATCTGCTATAGCCATCAGTGATTACCAAACAGAAGAACTTATGATCAATGCTTCTGACTTGAGTTGGACCAAACAGATCCATGTGAAGCAACTGAAGAGGTTCAGTAATGATGCTCATAGCATTGATAGCTTTGTAAGAAGCTCTGTGTTGTTTTCCTTTGTTGCAAGCGACACAATTGTGATCATTTGTGAATACTTTGGAGGGAAGACCTTCAACAAGACCCATTTTAGAGAGTTTGTTAATGGTCTTGAAATTCACATGCGCCATTCTTCTATGCCATTTAGTGGACTCATCAAGAGATGCTTTAGCCACCAAACAAGTGAGATCACCACCTGGTTGAACTTCATTAAGGTTGAATGTGTATAAATTGTGAGTACGAGGAACCTTCAGTAGAATTGAAGTTTCTTCTGGGAGTTTGAAGTCTTTAGACAGCACAAGACATTCATTCTCAGTGAAGAGAACTTTGTTCTTAGTGTCACAGATTTGTGAAACAGAGAACAAGTTGAAATGCTGAAGTTCCTTAACAAAGTACACATTTTCAAAATCCAGATGAGGCGTCTTTATGGTGCCTTTCCCTGTAATACTCCCATCACTTCCTCCAAAAGTTACATTGCCTCCTCCTTCTATGGGAACAAAATTGTGCATCATATCCCTGTTCCCAGACATGCTTCTGGAACAACCACTATCAACAATACCAATATTTTTATGCTTAAGGGGATGATCCTACAAACAACAACAAAATATATACAAACAGTTAGAATTCGATGGAGGTTCAAGTCATTACTGACTTGAACCTGCCTTGTGGATCACAGGTTTAGGGCATGAAGATTTAGAGGATCCACCATTGTTCTTGGTCCTCCATTGATAATTGGGTCCCTTGTTAGTCCAAGAACAACCTGCTGAGGGCTTCACAGCAGTGCTCCCATATCCCATCCCAGCATACATAGAGTCAACATATGTAGGCCAATAACCATGTTTAAAGTATGGGCTAGTGGGTTGAACATATGGTCTGGTAACTGAACCTCTCCAATGAGAGTCAGTCTTTGCTGCTTGAGGGACATAAGGTGGAATATTAGCAACATTGGTCCAGTTAGGTTTGTGTTTCTGGAGAGTAGCACATGCACCCAATCTTTGTTCATAAAAATCACAATCCTTAATCAAATGGAATTTACTGCCACATACAAAACACGTCTTCTTCTTAGAAGTTTTATCAGACTGAAGTACTTAAAACAGATACATTCAAGGAATTGTTTTTAACAGACTGATTATTCAAACATTTAAAAGATAAGTCTTCAGGAGAAACTGTCTTGGAAGTTGATTCCTCAGCAGCTTCCCTAGAAGGCTTGTAAGTAGATTGGGGTGCAGGCTTGGGTGTAGGCTCAGGCTTGGGAAGGTCAGACTTCTCATTTGAATCACAGCTTTCATAGGAAGTGGACCCTTGATCCGATGAATTGTCACTGTCAGAGCAAGAGACAAAGTCATTAGATGAGGAATCAGGGTCTGGCAAGTCTTTTGACTTTCTGCCATATAGATGATGTGATCCATCAAAGTCAACAGTGATAGATAGGTCAATGGGCATAAATTCACCTCTAATAGGTCCAGGGACAGCATGCAATTCACCTTCCTTTACAAAGTTAGCTAACCCTGCTGGTGTGGATTTACGACCATCATATTTAGCCTCTACTCCTACATACTTTTGAAAGCCTAGTCCTAATCCAGAGGTAACTGTTTGACTGTTATAGATTTCACTAGCCAGATTATCACCTGAAATTAACCATTGTTTATGCCTAGCTATTTCCTCAGCTAGTTTTTCTTTAAGTTCTAGGTTCTCAGACACAGCTTCATCTTTTGCTTTCTCAGACAGTTTTAAGTAATTATTAGCCACTTCTAGATCAAACTGTAAAACCTTTATCTTTTCTTCATAAGCTATCTGATTCTTTTGAAACCATACTTTTTGTCTTTCTACTGTTTTTAATGCAAGTTTATGAGCTTCATTATCAATATAGCATGCATCAAACTTAGGTTTCATAGCATCAAATTCTTCTTTAAGTTCATTGTATCTCAGACTACAGCCAAATATACAGTTGTGTACCTGAGATAGTCCCATCAAGGCAAACTGATCATGCCTTTCATCCGAAGTGCACCTTGCAAGCAGTCCAAGCTTGTCAGTGTCATGAGCTTCCTCATTAACAGGTTCATGTGCAGTCCAGTTGACCTGTTCATCCATGGTGAGGAGAGCTGCTGAAGCTCCAGCTTCCTGCTGTTTCTGCTGATAGGAAAGATATTTGGCTCCATCTCCATTCTTTCTGTCCTTGCATTCTCTTGAGAAATGCCCCATCTGATGACAAGTGTAGCACTTGACTTTGCTCCTATCAAAGCGAGCTGGTTCCTTTCCCTTGAAAACAAACTTCCTTCCAGCCTTCTCTTCAAACCTTTTGATGTCCACTGACAGCAATGCCACCTGCATTTTCAGCTTCATTTCCTCCATTTCAAGAGGGTCCAACTGATCAAAGTCTTCATATGCAAGATATTGCTGAGTATCATAGTCAGCAACAAACTAATGAAGAACATCCTCCATCACACTACTAGTCTTAGGTTGTGTTGATTGTGGAGTGGGACGAGTGTTATGTGGTGGAGTGGGAGAGCAGGATGCTGGAAAGTAGTTGGAATTAGTAGATGATGGAAAATAGTTGGAGCTAGGAGCTTGTACCATCATGTTGGAATGAGATGTCCCAACAAAAGCTGCATGGTTAGAAGAAGATGTACGATAGGGAGTCCTGACATCTGGTTCAAGAGTTCTGAGTCTGTTGTATAGCTCATCAAAAGTGAGCATGTCCAACCCTCCTTTAGCCTTGAGTGCAATACTAACATGCAACCATGATGGCGGCAAGGACCGCAAGAACTTTGAGTTGCAATCTTCATTATCTGGTTTAGCATTCAGCTGATTCAGCTGACTCAAGATCCTATGGAACCTGTCGTATCCCTTGTGGATACCTTCTTCTTCTGATATGTTGAAGTCCTGAAACTGTTGTCTTAGCATGGACTTCCTCATTCTCTTTGATTCTTCATTTCCACCGAACCTTGCTTTGAGAGCCATCCATATGTCTTTAGCATCATCCATATGGTGAAAATCACAAAGATGATCTTCAGGTATGGCTTGAAGCAGAATAGTCTTCACTTTATGCTCTCTCTGCATGGCCAGCACTTCTTCAACAGTTTTTGGTGGAGCCATGATAAACTTCCCATCCCTGTCAGGAATCATTTTCTTTAGACTGTTTCCTTTCTTTACTACCTCCCACAGATTCCAATCAATATTGGAAATCCAGTTTTCCATCTTCATAGTACAAAGTTCATATTCTTCCCTCTTTAAATAAGGAAATTTACCATTGCTGTTTGTGAGACTGAGCTGTTGCATGGAAGTGGTGTTGGTGTTGTTTGTGTTGGTGACTTCATTTTCATTATCGGATCCAGGCATGGTGAATGAATGTTTGATTGTATGGGGGTGAGAATGGTTCTTAGTATCGTAGAGACTTTCCCGAGGCTCTGATACCACTTGTTAGAAACATACACAGACCTTGATAGATCTTAAGCACTCGGAGATCGTTAGTGTTGCCTATGTAATCACAAGCAAACTAATAGAAGATCTCTACAACTTGGTATTGTAGCGGAAAATAAATACAAGTTATAATAACTAAGAACACTTTTGATCCTCTATGGATCTTTGATTATAGAAACTCTATGTTTCGGATAGAATACAAGACTTGAGAAACTTGAGAAAAACTTATCTATTACAAACTAACATGGTTTCTTATATAGGCAAGAAACCCTAATGAGCGTTGACAATTTACGCTTCTACTACAAAACTAGACTAAGCATGCATCTAGACAAGCATGCAACTAATCATTTTGTTTTGTTAATCATCGTGTTTATTCTGAGTAAGCTCTACATAATACGGCGCCAACCTATACATACGGCGCTGACTTTTACTCTAAAATGAGCTTATCTCTCCTACGTGGTTCCCACTTTCAGCAGCAACACAGTGTCTGCTTTAACACTTCTGCTGAAGTATAACTTCGGCAGAATCCTTTCTTCTTCGGCAGAATCTCTTCAACAGAAGCTTCGGCAGAATCAGTAGTTTATGCTTCGGCAGAATCAGTAGTTTTCCTTAATTCCCAACAACTTTTTTTCTTGAAATTTTATGTTTGGTATTAAATAATCTGAGTCATGTAAGCTTCGTTAACGATAATGGAGATGAATTAACTGAAAATGAGTTAAGTTAATTATAAATAATTAAAAAATGATTGAAGTTAATTATAAATTCTTTTAAAATGTTTATAAATTAATTTAAAAATGAATTAAATTAATTATAAATAACTTTTAAATGTTATAAATTATTAAAAATAATTTAAATTAATTATAAATAATTTAAAATGATTTAAGTTAATTATAAATTCTTTTACAATGTTATAAATTAATTTAAAAATGAATTATATTAACTATAACTAACTTTAAAATCGGAATGACATGCATAGTGTAGTTTTTAGGTGGTTCGGAAACTTTCGAAACTCCTATTAAGTTTTGTTACGCTGTCAAAATCAAGATAAATTCGTCTAGTTGCACAATGTTGTGCGGTGTTAAACCGACAAAGAATTAGAATATACGAATTACATTACAAATCGAAAAAACTTCAAACATTAAAGCATACGAATTACATTAAGTGGCGGGAATTTTTGGCTCCAAATTTGTGAGGATAATAGTTAACCAGGTTCTGGTGTCCACAAAATGGCGGGAACTTTTGACGCCAAATTAGTTGTATAATCATGTTCTGAGTTAACAGGTTCTGAGTTAACCAGGCTCTGGTGTCCACAAAGGGTGTTGACCAAATTTTGACCAGAAAAGTAATTTTGTACTAACCTACAACAATAACACCACCCACCAAGCCCATTTGTCTTAGTGTGATTCAACAGGTTTCCAAGTATCTTTTCAACTGACTCATGTTCTATTGGTGTTAGTCATGTATAGCAATATCATAGTTGAAGTCTACAATTAAAAGTGAACACTAACTTCTTGTTCTGATGTATACGATATTGCGGTTCCATATGCTTCTTAAAAGAGCAAATGCCAGCAATTGAAACATGTTTTAATTTTCTTGGTAATTATGTTCTTTCTATGCCTTATAAAAATATTCCATTAGCTTTTATTTGTCAAGTTTTTATTGGTATTAGCTTGACCGGGATAGCGAAATATTGCTCATTCATGACAGAAACATGATCCATTGTATCAATTACTATATATTGTTTCACTTGGCTATTAGTAACCTTTTACAACTGAGAAAAGAAACCATGTGGTCTAATGGTTAAGCGGATGAGTTTGATTGCCTATTATAGTGATGAGTGTAATTGATATGAAATTGTTATTTGTAAAAAGCACATTGCTGTTATAATGTTGATTATTGTTATTATGTTCATTATTGTTAATTTGTTAATTATTGTTAATATATTGTATTTTTAGTTTCCCGATTGTATGCATTATGTGTTGTTATTATGAAATGTGTACTATTCTATAGATGTCAATCGTTGCACGGAGTCATGGTGGGGACATGGGTGGTAATGATCGTCCTCAAGGCCGTTCTAGGGCACAAACCGGAGGCAGCCGAGGTAAAGGTTTCGAATTGTGTTAATGGTATGGTTTTTGTTAGAGTTTCTATGAATTAGGCGTGTTTTGAGGGTTGAGTGGAAAGTAGATTATAGTGCGCACGGATAAAAGTTATTTGTTTGGTTGTGAGTTGTTAGAATGTCGAGATGTTATAGTTATTTTACTGATTACAATTGTGCTAAAAGTATGGTTGTTGCTAGGGGTTGTATGAATTAGGCGTGTTTTTGGAGGCTGATTAGAGACTAGGTAATAATGTTGCTTGATCAGAAGTTTTTTTGATGGGTTGTGAGTTTTCAGTTATGTTTTCTGGGGGTTGAGTAATTTTTTTTTTTTTTTTTTTTTTTTTTTTTTTTTTTTTTTTTTTTTTTTGCTTATGAATTTTATCACTTGAGCTTAAGAGATTATTCAGCTGAGCTTAATAACCTTATTGAGTTTTTAGGTTTGGATAAACATATTCTACTTCTGATCATCTAATTATTAGTTAGAATCTGTTGAGGGCTGCAATTTTTATTGTTATGTGCTAAGCTAACTATTCCGACTGGAAACTGGAAACTGATATGTTGGTTAAATTCTTAAACAATTTCATTAAATCGTTATAATTTTGCCACGGTAAATCTGTAACTGGAAGATACTCCAGGATCAAACAGTGAAAGTGTGTTTGGTGACGGCTAAAACGATATCCAAACAACCCTGTTATCCACGAGGTTTTTTTATATAAAGATGCCTATACTTATACTTACTCTATATTATGTCTTTAAGCATCCACATGTGTATATTCTTTTGTGTATAATCTTTATTTTTTTTTGTAACTACACAGAAAGAACTCGAAGACGCCAAAAAGAGCACCCAAGAGAGCGGCGAGAATGTGCCTGAAATAGAAATATTGGCAAAGGTTGTAGGAACACGGAGTGGGCACACCCATTTAGTGGGGCGAAAGCTTAAAAGGGTTTCAAGTTCCTCTCTGCCTACATCTTCGTCTTCAATCTACTATAGTGCTTCAAAGACATATACACAAGAGGAAGTAAATCAGATAGTCGACGAGAAAAATAAAAGTATGAAAAAAGTATTCGTAAAAATTTTGCAGCCTCCATTAACAAGAAATTTGAAAACTTGTTGACACAATTGGCCGAGAAAGGTATAAGTTGGGATAAAGTTGGCGAAGAGGATGAAGAATACGAAGAAAGCGATGATGAAGGAATGAAGGATGAAGATGATGGGATGGAGAATGAAGATGAGGGGATGGAGAATGAAGATGAGAACGGTCATGTTAATTAGGTGTTGTGTTTTCGCAAAACAATTTAGGATAGGATATAACTGTCGTGTTTTGGTACCATGTTGAAACGATTTAGGATTTGTTGACACTCTTTTTGTTAATATGAATTATGTTGTTTATATTTGGGATTGTTTGTATGTTACGGATCGAGAAAAACATCCGAAGTAAGCTGGAAAACTCAGGTTTGCTGCTAAAACAGCAGCTGCAAGCCTGCAATGCAGAAAGGTTAGCTGGAAAACTCAGGTTTGCTTTTAGCCACGACTTTAGTCGTGTCTAAAAGTTTAAAGTTAATAAATCATTATGTTTTTTGCCACGACAAGTCGTGACTAAAGTTTATGATTATTTTAATACTATTCTTTTTGCCACGACAAGGTCGTGGCTACAAGTTGACAATTAAAGTATCAATATAGTTTTAGTCACGGCTGTATCGTGACTAAAACTTTTAATACTATTTTAATTTTTTTATTATTATATATTTCCAAACTTTACTGTGACGCATGGTCGTGTCTAAAAGTTGTTGACTTTGGTGGCTAAAACACGTCGTGACTAAAAGTATGCACAGATCGTGGCAATAGGTATTTAGCTACGGGGTTATAGCCATGATGATTTAGTCACAATTTTACGTGACAAAAGGTATTTAGACACGATATATTGACTTTTAGCCACGACTTTGGGTCTTGACTAAAAGCGTCGATTCTTGTAGTGATCAAGAGTCATTAGGTTCATTTTATTTAAAGTATCAAAAATCGTAACTAAAAAATCAATCAGGACCAGGTTCATCTTAGAAAAATCTGTGTATTTGACATAATTTTACACTACGTAAAAAAAAATCCATGGGGTTCCCGTGCACCCACGGAAACCCCCTCGGTCCGCCCCTGCGTACTCCTTCTGTCTCAATATTATTGTCCATATTTCTATTTTGGGTTATCCCAAAAAGATTGTCCATAACTAAAAATATAAGTTGAAATTGTTTGAGTTTACCATATTACCTCTACTTAAAAATATTTTTTACAGAATTAAATGAAAACATTAATTAATTGTCTGTTTTTACTTTTTTTTGTTAGACAATAATATTAAAACGAAAAGAGTAGCTAATATAAGATAAGATATTACACAACTCTAAACACATATACACATTGTCCCTTCCAAAATCAAATCCAAAACTTTTGTTTATCATCGAAAACCGCAAGTTTTTCTTCAAGTAACCAACAAAACTGCCTGATGTTACCGCTTTCAACGACTAGTACTGTACTATTAGATTGGTGATTGACTTGTTTAATCACTAAACATACCCAAACAATATATTGATACAGTTACAATGTAAATGGGCCAAGCCTACAAAACTAATAAAGCCCAAGACATAAACAAATGTATCTCTAATAATATACACATCTAACACTCCCCCGGAGCTTAAGCGGGAGGAGAAGGAACACTCAAAATTGAGCGAAAATCTTCAAACAATGCAGAAGGGAGACTCTTAGTGAAGATGTCTGGATACTTGTAACGAGATGATACGTGAAGGACACGAACCTATCCCACATCAACCAAGTCTCGGACAAAATGAATATTAATCCCAATATGCTTAGTCCATTGATGTTGAACCGGATTAGCCGTCAAGTAAACCGCACTAATGTTGTCACAATAGATAACGGTGGTAGAAGTCAAAGGAGTATGTAATTCCTAGAGAAGGGTGCAAATTCAGGCTATCTCAACAACGACAATAGCAACACCGCTGTAACACCCTCAATTTCGTAATACACAGCGGAATTCAAACTGGATGTTACTTCATGGCACAACAGTTATAACAATATAAAACGAACTCTAATAGAGTCGTTTTAAAACATTTATCATTTAAATTATATAAATATAAGAGTTTACAAAAATGAGGTCCCAGTAGTTTCACGGTTTACAAATTACATTAAATGAGTTTTCGAATGATAATAAAATTTATAGCCTTCTTTAGTATCCTGCTCCTCCGTACCAGCCTCGTTCATTATGGACCTGAGAATAAGATACATGCTTAAAACAGTCAACACAAAGGTTAGTGAATTCATAGAGTTTATAGTTAAGTATTTGAACACAATTATTCGTAGTGTGAGCTATAGACTCGCACTTAGAGTTTAGAAAACAAAACATATATTATTGCACTAAGTTCATGGCACCGAAAACGTTAACAGTTTGTCAATAGAAATTGATATAATAGTAACAGTTGCCTTAATAGGTAATTTACCAATAAACCTATGGTTCTTCAAATAGAGTGAATTTGTTTACCGGACTTGGTTAACAAATGGGTTTTGTCAATCCCGATAGATCTATTCACATTATTCGCGTTCACCCGCAAGTGATTAATGGTTAATGATAATAGGGACTTAATTTTGGCAATAGTGGTACTTAGTGCAAATAATACATTCAGGTATAGCATACAGTTTCAAAGCAATGCGTTCAGTTTAAAAATAGCATGTATCCCCCCAAGGGTTTGTAAAACAATTAAGTAATAGAAAGTGGGTGATGCACGTTTTACTGACCAGGTTTTAATATTTATAAGTCTCGTTATACCTATGGTCTACCCTAATGCACTAACGGGCAATGTACCCGGTCGTGTGTAGTGTAGTATTCGGTAAAACCGAGGTCGTCCCAAGAGCTATGTGTGTGGATTTATACTAAGTCTAGGTGTCACAGATTTTAATATGATTTCGGTAAGGAATTAACTAATAAACTACTAAAGCAATTAAAGGCAAAGGATGTGATCAATAAAGAAGAGTGGTGCTAACCTAGTTACTCATCCTAAATAGTAGTGTTTACGTCTAATTACTTCCAATTACTTCAGGTGGGGTCAAAGTCGAGAAGACAGCATTTGGTCAGTTCGCCCTAACCTATCAGCAAAGAGCCACCACTGGAGAAGTCAGGTGTCCCCTCATAAGTCCAGTTGTTCCTGGTCCCCTAAGCCAAGTCATTAAGTTTCGCTACATGCTAGATTTTTAATAGTGAGTGCCCGGTCGCTAGCAACTTAAACACTCACCCCCTAATTCTTAAGTTCATCCAAACGGTAGGTGATCAGTTGGTCAAATCGCACAAGTAGAAAGGGTCGTCAGTTGGTCATATCTTACCCTTCCCGTCTCAGTCTACTCACTTAGGGTCAGTTGGTCATATCTCCTAAGCAACTAGCCTCTACCGCCATTCAAAACTACCAAAACAATGGTAGCTACCAATAAACTATGCATGCATACACTTAGAAATAATTATACGGAAGCAATGTAAACGCAAAAAAAAAAAACAATTAAGGAATCATAAGTAAGCTAGCACCAAGAGGTTCTTAGCCGCTCATATTAACCATACAAATCAATTCAATGTTTAATGTTACGAAATACATGAATCGAAAGTAAAGAAAAGATAAAAAGCTAATGCTTATCGTAGGGGAGTGATTTCTCCCTTGGAGATAGCTCCGTATGCTCCTCTAGATCTGCCTTCGACTTCTTCTCACGTTCTCCGATTGTTGTGTGTGAAATGGGATGCTTTGAAATGCTGGAAATCGTGGAGTATTTATAGGCCATATCTGGTTACGGCGTAACTATTAAAAGAGTTACGCCGTAACATACAATTCTTCGTAATTTTGCACTAATAATGCTGGTTACGGCATAACCTTAGGAAGGAGTTACGCCGTATCTTCAATAAATCTTGGTTACGCCGTAGTTGATGCATGGGTTACGGCGCAATTATCAACGGCGCGGAACCTCATTTGACCTAATATGGTTACGTCATAATCTTTGGGAGAGTTACACCGTAATCTTCTGATAAGTTGGTTTTCTGAGCCACGCATTAGTTACGGCATAATGTGAGAGAGGAGTTATGCCGTAAATTCTTCAAAGTGAGCATACTATGATAAATCTTCAATAAACTCTCCAATTCCGCGTCTCTTTAGCTCCAATGCTCGTAATTTACCTGAAAGTGAAATATAATGGAAAACAAGAATAAATCCATATAAATGATATAAATTACAAGCATTATCGGGGGAAATTGACACTTAATATTCATGATAATTTGATGTTATCAGTGGGGCTATGAACTCATCGTGAGTTAATAACGTTTAGTGCTTAACAAATTTGATAAGATCATTTATAAGCTCAACTAGGGATCAATAACAAAGACTAATAACATGCACAACGGAATAAACTAATCAATTCTTTGTTATTGAACAAGGTTTTCATTCACTAACACTAACTAATCTTAGACGTTTATAGGAACACGTCTAGATAACTAAACTAATAACCTAGGCGTTTACAAGACTATACGCCTAGGACACACACACACCTTTACTAGACGTCTACATATTGGAAGACTTAATTCAAACCTACACCCTATGTCCTCTTTATATACTAGAGGATTAGGGTTTACAAAATACTACAAAGGACTAATAAATAAAACTTCTTTTGCAAGCAAGTCCTTCCATCTTTTTGTAGGTTTCCTTCTTGTCATATTAAGTCCCTCTTGTTTCATTCTTTTTGTCTTATGTGACAACTCGCAATTTCAGGTCATTTCTCGAAACAATTTATGCCTCATTATTTCAACATTTATAGTAAACTTGGTTTACTTGTTTCAAATTCGCATAACCTTTAAGGTTTAGCGGCGAATTCATGATTATAACATCACGTACATTTCATATGGACTAAGATTAGTCTACATTTCATTCACATCATTTGCATCACATTAATTCATTCATGACATTTCATTTCACATTTACCGCGTAATTTTTATATTAAATAAACGTTATCGCGTGAATTATTATTTTGAATATTTAATCCGTTACTTTCAAAAATGATCCCGACACATTTTTATACTTACTTTAGTTTATAAAAACTATATTTTGACTTTACCTAGTGTTTTAAATTTATTTGGTATATAAATCGTTAAAATTTATATTATTACGACACTTTTCTTAAAAATCATACGATAATTATTTTATCACTCAAATTTCACAAGGAATGTATTTTTACAATTTTTATTATCTCATTACATTCTATTTTGATCTATTAAAAATTTACTTGTACCAAAAAGTTACCATTTACCTTTACTTATACATTTTCCTACACATTTTACTTATACTCTTTATCAAATTTTATACAAGTAAAAGAAGAAAAAAAAAAAAAAACATATTGAAAGACATAATCCCTTAATAACCGGCCATAGTGGGGGGATTTAGTCAAGATTGGTGAAAAAAAATATCTTTTATACATATATCTACACTCCAAGTATCTCATTTCATCTTATTCCTTCACTTCAATAATACAAAGCTATAAAAATTTCTCTCCTCTTTTCTTCCACTTCAAAACCGACCAAGCAAAGGAGATTGAAGAGTCATCAAAAATTTATCAAAAACCAAGTTAATCAATCTAGATCACACTCTTGTTTAGGTTTTGAAATAAAAACCAAGAGTGTTTAAGTTAAACCTTGTTCTTTGCACCTCATCATATTCACTTGTAAGCTTGTTTGTTTCATTTTTCATGTTTTCTTATCATCTCATATGTATCTTTTCATTTTTGGAGCAAGCATGCATGATATGTGATTTATACCATTTTTAACATGATTTTAGAGTATATATATATATATTTGGTCATCCTATAAATATCCCCTTGGTATTCATTGGTCTTGATGGTGAGTAGGAACCCATGACACCCTAAGAAGGTGTATGGTAGGATTAGATTAGCTTTGGAGTTGATTTGAAGGGATTAGAATAGGTTTTGTCCGAGAAAAACTATTTTCAATACGTATAAAATAGGTTCTGTCTTTGTTTCGATTTTCTGGAAAAACCGACAGTAGGCACGACTTTTTGGCCTTGATATTTAGAAAATATACTTTAAAACGAATCCGTGGCCTTTTGAACGGAATAAAACGGACTTATGACGAAGAAGTTATGGATTTTACAAGTTTGACGACGAAATTTATAGTTTTCTGAAATTTCAGCAACATATTTTTACATTGTTCGGGTCAAAAACGAGCCTTAAGCTTCACAAATTATTTCGACTTATCAAAAATATATTAGTTTACTTCGATACGAAGCTAAGGACGTATTATACGTAGAAAACGGATTTGAAACGACAAAGATATGCACGTTTTCATAAACTTTGCCGTAACTATTATTTTCTGAAAAACTATATTATTTTTACGATACAAGTGTTACGGTAGCTGAATCGACCATGTTTGAGGCTGTTTTTAACCATGATGTGAAACTTTTTGGAACGAAATGTCTTCTAATAAAATCAAGTTCACCGAGCATATTTTTCAAAACAACAAGCCGTTTGTATAGCGGAGTTATAATAAATTAATTACGGATGTCTAAACTTGGCCGAAACTCACTTTTTGCACTACAATTAGCCAAAATCACCATCTTTAACCCTTATTATCTTTATGTTCGAGACCTTTTGGACGAAAACTCCTGAACTGAAACTTCTAGATTTCGATACAAACTTTCCAAAACCGTCAAGTTCGTTCTCTAACGATCGATGTACACCATTTTACGACTAGTTTTCCAAAGCCATTTTTGCTACTTTCAAGAAATTTCCGACGACATTGTTTTACAACGAAAAGTGAAAATTTCACCATAAATCATTATAAAACCATTGTAGGATGACATTTTGACGTAAAAACTTGTAAAGTCATTTTTGAGTGGTCAAGACGTCAAAAGAGTATTTTTCGACGATAAGTATTATTTTCAAAACTCGCAAATGGTATAAATAACATACGAAATGCATGCATAACATTACATTGTAACTCATTACGTATCATATCCTTCACAATAGGTCAAGATTAACGTATCACATTACATCTCGGTGTACTCACTTTTGTCTTCGCATCATTCCACCAAGTGAGTTTTCATAGCCCCATTTTCAATTGTTTTATACTACTTTTGGGGGAGATACATGCTCATCAACTTTTATGACATTCATGTCTATTTGCAAACTATGTGTTTATCTGAATTGAATGTTTAGTCATATTCTATATCATAAATCATGGAACTGAATGTCTTGGGATTATCATGGAACTGAATGTCTTGGGATTATCATTGGGCTGAATGTCTTGGGATTATCATTGGGCTGAATGTCTTGGGATTATCATTGAGCTGAATGTCTTGGGATTATCATTGGGCTGAATGTCTTGGGAACATCATTGAACTGAATGTCTTGGGATTTTCATTGAACTGAATGTCTTGGTATAATTATGTCAAGTAAACATTGATACATTAAGTCATGCACTATTATGTGAATTCATTTGACATCTTTAGGTGAGTCAAGGTTCAAGGCGGGTATGTTTTGAACGTTGGACACACAAGTGTTGGGTAACGGTTTTACATATATCAAATACAAGTTCGCGTACTACAGTTTACTTAAGTGTATTATCACGTACTGAATTACATAGTTACAAATGAACTGTATTAATATGGTTCTGTAAGTCAAGTTACTTTTAGGGTTCTGTAAGTCAAGTTACTACAAGGGTTCTGTAAGTCGGGTTACTATTAGGGTTCTGTAAGTCGAGTTACTATTAGGGTTCTGTAAGTCGGGTTACTATTAGGGTTCTGTAAGTCGGGTTACTATTAGGGTTCTGTAAGTCAAGGTACTATTAGGGTTCTGTAAGTCAAGGTACTAAATACTATATCTTA
>BPTQ01000007.1:298700909-298711148 GCA_019973895.1 Chrysanthemum seticuspe
TTACGTATCATATCATTCACAATAGGTCAAGGATAAAGTATCACACTACATCTCGGTGTACTCACTCTTGTCATCATACCAATTCATCAAGTGAGTTTCATAGCCCCATTTTCAATTGTTTTATACTACTTTTGGGGGAGATACATGCTCATCAACTTTTATGACATTCATGTCTATTTGCAAACTATGTGTTTATCTGAATTGAATGTTTAGTCATATTCTATATCATAAATCATGGAACTGAATGTCTTGGGATTATCATGGAACTGAATGTCTTGGGATTATCATGGAACTGAATGTCTTGGGATTATCATTGAGCTGAATGTCTTGGGATTATTATTGAGCTAAATGTCTTGGGAACATCATTGAGCTGAATGTCTTGGGATTTTCATTGAACTAAATGTCTTGGTATAATTATGTCAAGTAACTATTGATACATTAGGTCATGCACTATAATGTGAATTCATTTGACATCATGCACTTGAACATAAACTATGCACCTTTTGGCAGTGGGTTGTGAACACACAGGTTGCAAGTTTTGTATGGGCGGAACTTGGAACTGAGTGGATTTACAATGCCTTTGCTGCATAACCGATTTTGAAAGTCTTTACATTTCAACCCAAACTCTATGAATTCACTCAACCTTTGTGTTGACACTTTTAGCATGTTTTATCTCAGGTATCTAAGGCATACACTTCATGGCATGCATGTGGACACATCTTAGAGTCGCGGTGACGACGCGTCTCACTTGGGTTTTACATACTTTACAACATCGTTTGAATTGTAACAAACTTATTTCCGCACAAGATGATTTTCATTTGGGACCTACACTTTGTAAACTCTGATTGTTTTATTAAATCAAATGATGTGTTTTCCAAACGACACTTTAGGTCGTTCAATATAACTGCGATTGTGATGCTATGACAGTCAGTCCCTAGGAATTCCATTCCGCTGCAAAACAGGTAATTTGGGGGTGTGACACAATCAATCGAATACGAGATAGACATAATGATATTTTAGATTTATAAACTTATCTCGATGTGTAAAATAGGGTATGGGACCCTAAGATACTGTCCAATTCGGACTACAAACGATTTACGACTTTTTTTGCAAAAGTCTACCTCTCAAAATACAGAAAAATCGAATTATATATCTAGATTTACAACTGCGACGGCGTCACCTTTTGCATGCGATGCCGTCATCTCACCATCATTAGGGTTTTGTCTGGTCCAAGTCAACGATGGGACGGCGTCACCTTAGAGTTGTGACGCCGTCGGTCTTCAGTTAGGACGTCGTCTTGATTCTAGATATGGGTCGTCTGAGTTGAAAACTGTGAGTGACGCCCTCCATCTTTAAAGCGTGACGCCGTTAGGTTATAAGACCAGAATTTTCACTGAGCTGTCGCGTGCATGTTTTGATCAAGTCATCATAGAGGGACGGAGTCGCCCTTTGGTTGGGACGCCGTCAGGTACTGTTGATCAGTCTTGACTGGCTTCGATCTTGACTTTGCCATTTTCTTCATGTATTTTCTCCTTTTCGTCCAAATGTGCTTCATTCCATTATTTTGCTTCCAAAAGGCCTAAAAAGTAAAAAGGAACAAAATTAAGCAGTAACGGATATAAAATGTGTCAAAATAGGGTTTAAATGACCCCCTAAAAGTGTACGTTTTAGATCCTTATCATATATCTTAGGAGACGTCGTATTTTATTGTAGCGTCACTCATCAATGCAAAAATGCATCTCTTTTATTCTTATTGGCAAGTAAAGTTTATAATATGATTAATTCATTCATAACATGGTATTTGTATGTTTATTGCTATTTTTTTTGTTCAACTATATTTGTCGATTGAAATTTTTTACTCCCAATCACACAAGAAATATATTCTTTTTAATATACAACTTTAGCCGTTCATCTCCATTACATTCAATATATGCATTTGTTTATCATTTACATTAAAGGATGTGTTCATTGTCATATATTACTTTAGTGCATATGTTTGAGGCACTTTAGTGCATCTGTTTGAGGAACTTTAGTGCATATGTTTGAGGCACTTTAGTGCATCTGTTTGAGGAACTTTAGTGCATATGTTTGATGTACTTTGTGCATCCATTTGTATCATAAAATAAAAACAAGTGAAATACTTTTAGGTTCATGAAATTGACAAAAAGGCGGATCCAAACAATGATAAGACAAACACGGTTAACGACCAAACAAATATTTAAGTTGGAGAGCTGATTCGCTCCCGAACAGTCAAGTTTTCTCACGCAAGCCGGCCACTTGTGAATGGCCGACCGTAAGAAACTTAAAACGGTTCAGAAACAAATGCAATGAAGATCTGGGGAGTATAGTGTTTCCCCGGGTCGTTAAGTCCCACGGAGACTCAATGGTGTGTAAACACTTGATCAGATGATAGAATGATCACTAAGGATAGTGATCAGTAAAGGTTTTTGATGAATAATTATACCTAAAGAAAAGATCTATAAATTACAGCGACTTAAATGCAAATTAAAGGAAATAAAAGATAAAATATATTAAATAAACGCTATCACTATTTTTAAAATGATGAACGTTTAAAACCTAAAACGTACGTTTAAATAAAATTACGTAAACGTACAAATTAAAACGTGAGTTTTAAGAAATAAAATGCCTACAAATATGAAAATGACATTTTTACAATCCTAATAGTAAAAGAAAATTATTAGAAAAAGAAAATTATTTTTAAAACTATTTATCTAATTATTATTAATTAAAAACTATTTTTAAGTATTTAAAATGCACTAAAATATAAGAAAATACAAAGTTAACCTAGAAAAATGAAATTATAACTTAGAAAAATCTAAAATATGATAAAACTTATTTTAAAACTGAAAATATATTTTTTAGAGTTTTTATGTATTTATTATTAATTTAATACTATTTAAAACTAATTAAAATGCTAGAAAATACTATTTAAACCAAGAAAATTATGGAAAAATATTTTTTTGGCTTTTTATATTTATCTTAACCTAAGAAAAATGAAAAATTATTTTTTTGAAGCTTTTCTTAATTAATTGTATTAAATGCTAATTAAAAAGACTTAAAAACTAATTTAAATTAAGAAAAATAGCAAACTGACTTGGAAAAATCTGAAAAATTCAGGAAAACTCTAAAATATTATTATGATTCTAGGAAAAATATAAAAACAGGTGCTTGTGTGCAAGAAAATGAAACTGCTATGTCAAGTGCTTATAAATAAGCACTTGAAATAAGCAAATGGTCACAAATGCACACCAAACTGTAACAGAAGCTTTAATATGCTACAAGAACTCAAAATGAACTAAAAACAACTATCTTAAACCTATGAAACACAAAATGCAATGATTTGAATGATTCGGCAAAAATGCCAAAATCAGTTTCTGGGGGCCTACTTGCAGATATAAAATAAGCACTTAAATAAGCTGAAACTTAAAAAACAGATGAAGGGTCCTAAAGAAGACCTGGCCAAGTGCTTATAAGCCAAAAACCAGACCTTGGTGAGCTCAAATGAGCTTTGTGCAAGCCCTGCAAGACCCCTGTGCAGACTCAGTATCAACTGAGTCAGTTGCACAGGGCATTAAAGCCCATATTGACAAGCTGAATTGGAGCTTATAAAAAATTGCTAAAAATTAATAAAAATCATGTTAAGTAACTAGACCAGCTGAACTTATAAATCCCACAATTTCACTTAAATTGATCCAATGATGAACCCATGAAAAATCATCTTAGTTGGGCTCAAAACTGGTTTTTCATGTTTTTGACTGTTGACAGAAAAATGGAAAGTTGACTTTCTTGAGTTTTGATCCAACTTTGTGGACTGAGAATGATGTTATATGATGAAATGAAGCTAAAGCAAGCTATGTCTATGAATTTCGAACACAAAACAAGTGATTGGCTTTCCAAAATCCAAACAGTTAAGATATTTAAAACAGATTCATGTGATGTTGACTATCCACTGCATTGAGATGTAAAATTTAAACTAATATGTCTAAGTTATGACCTATAGGAACTAAAGCAACTGAGTTATACTACTTAACTAACCTTGATCAAGATCAATGGCCTAGTGCCAAACAGTCCTTAAGACTTTGGAATGCAATCAGTTATAGACCTACACTGAATTATAACTAAGAAAGGTTATATCCTATGATCTACTAATACTGCAAAAAGCTAATCTATGCAAGTCTAACTACTACTACTACAGATTATGACTAAAACTAAGTTTGCAACAATCTAGTAAGGAACAGCCATGAAAAGAGCAAATTACCAGTATTTTACAAGAGTTTAGCCACATTGGCATGCTAAACAGCAAAACACCACCATTTTAACTTATCTCAACCATATCAACCACTGCACCAAACCAACTCCATACTAAGTCCATTTAGAGCTTAACAGTTGACTTTTGTTGACTATTTTGAGATTTTGAATTGCAGACCATGAAACATCACTAATTTACTTTGTTAACCAAAAACAAGCTTAAACAAACAATTTCAAACCCCCTCATCAAACTGATGCTGTAATTTGATAAGAACACTTTTTTGGCGGGAAAATTAGAACAATCATAAAACTAGAATTTAATTGCTGAAACTGATGAATTGATACTTAAATAACTTGTTTATTACATAAGAACTTGAAACCCAGTTAAAAATTACATTGAAAATTAAAAACGACTAAACATGAAAATAAGAACTTGGTCTAAAAACAGTGACAACCCATTTCTCTGTCTTCTCTCTTCATTTATATGCTCCATTAGGGTTTCCCATCTCAATCCTAGCCATTGATCTGGTGTTGTTGATCTCCACCCTTCATTTCTTATTTTGGCGCCAAAATACTTTTATCAACTGGGAGGTTGAGTGAGGGGGGTGAAGGAGCATTAAATGCTCTTTGGAGGTTTGTTGAGGTGGGGGGGGGGACATGGAAGAGTGAAGGTGAGGAGGGGGGATGGGAGGTTGGAGTGTGGCAGGGATAGCAGTTGGGGAAGGAGAAGACTTTGGCGCGTTGGTTGCTTTGTTTGACCAAACATTTGACCGGTGTTTTAATATAAAAAAGGGAGGGGGTCAAAACAAAGGGGGTCCAAAAGCTTGGCAGGGTCACAATTGGTATTGGCAGGGTCCAATTGGGTTGAAAGGGTTTTAAAACACAAGGACCTATGTTGCAAATTCTGAAAATACAAGGACCTAGGCTGCCATTTCTGATTTTCCAGGGACCAATCATATACATTCTGAAATTATAATCCAAGGGCCAAACTTGACAATCTCCAATATTCCAAGGACCAAATTTGACATTTTCAAAACTTCAGGGACTAAAGTTGTAATTTTGCAATTTTACATTTCAAGGGTTTGTTTTGACAACTTTTGAATCCCATGGACCTTAAATGACATTTTTCTTTATTTTGATATACCAGGGACTGTTTTTGACAACTTTTGAAACTTGGGGGACGAAAACTGCCAATTTTGCAAACTTGATACGTTTTTCATCTGATTTTGATATTTTTGCATTTGAAACACATAAAACACTGATTTGTGATATTTTTATCATTTTGATGCATTTCTAAGTGTTTTCAGATGATTTTGCAGTTTAGATTGTACAAAAATGATGAGTATTTAGACACTCATCAATCCCCCACACTAAGATATTGCTAGTCCCTAGCAATGTTTTAAAACTTCAATGGATTTTAAAAACTCTTTACCAAAAGCCATTACTTCTGGAGTAGCCAATTGTTTTGATTCAAGTAAGAACCTTGGTACAATGATAACCAAATGATTTTGAGCAAATCATAAGCTGTAAACGGATTTGATTTGTCTTTACCAGAAGCCGTTTGCTCTGGACTAGCCAACTCTTAGATAAATTATCAATATTATCTTTGGTGAGCTGATTACCAATTATGGTTTTTCCACTGCCTTTACCACAAGCCATAAACTTGCGGGCTAGCCAACTCTTCACTTTTTAGGATATGGTGAGTTGAATACCATACAATTTTGGGCAAATTGCAAGCCGTAAACGGATTTGATATATCTTTACCAAGAGCCGTTTGCTCCTGGATTAGCCAATCCTTTTGTTATTTAGACAAGGCGGACTGATAACCAATTGAGTAAGTGCAAAAACACTTACTCCAAAAAAAAATTTGGCAAAAAACGGGAGAATTAGGCGGTATAATTACATGATAAAATTCGTGAGAATTCCCCCCCACACTTAGAAATGAATATTGCCCTCAATATTCAAAGTACCGGCGGTTATGCCGAAACCTAGAACGTAAAAGGGAAATACTACGGACATTATTTAGAAAGTTTTTTTTTTTTTTTTTTTTTACTGATATATATATATATAACATGTGGGGCATCTCCCCCACACTAGGGTGGTGCACATGGGTGAAAACCCATGTTATGTGCTACTGTTTTTGTTTTCCGAGTCGCTAGCTTGACTCGACCCCGAATTCATTGGTTCATGGGGAAGCAAGAGGGAGAGAAAATCTCCATCGAACTTTCATTCAAATGGTTTGGGATAAACATTGAATGTGTTGAAAGTTCCACTCCGATGAGATATAGATAGAACCGGCTCAAAAATGATAAATGAAAATGCCGGGATCAAAAATAGTGTCCTCATTCCCGAAATAGAAAAGGGAATGAGAAGTCACACCATATGTGAAGAAAAGAAAGAAAATCATGATAAAAATCATGACTAACTCCTCATTATCAGAAGGGGAATTCATGATTTTTGGATCATGAATCTCATCAGTGAGGATAGAATCGTCATCACATGATGGAAGAGATAAGTTAGAATACAGAGGTGGGACAAGTGGTGTGCTCTGAGAGCTAGCAATTTCCACCACTTCCGTGATGGTCTCTGTATCGGCCTCAGACATTTCATCGAAAAGAGGATTTACTTTCCCAAAAGTGTAGTCATTATGAAATTCAAAAAGAGGATTTGAGAAAATCCCGGAAGTAACCTCAGAAATGTCAAGAGAATCACAAAAAGGCAAATCACAATCACTATCGGATAGATCCTCAGACTCACTTGGGATTGGGATGAAGTTCTCAACATTAGACGATTCCGTTTCCGGTATAGTGCTGAGATGCTTATCCCCCATGGTGAGAGAGTCTTTGGAAGCAATAATAGGTAAGATAGGTGTGATAGCAATAGACTGAGGGAGTTGAGAAATGATATCTTTCAAAAGAATAACACTCTCCTCGTCGTCCTCATAATATTCCCTCATTTGAATAGTATCCTCATCATCATCGTCATCATATCGGATTCTTATATTCATCTGCTGAAGCTTACATACCATTCTTTTCATTTGTAGTTTCTTTCGAATGCGTATTTCTTCAGAACTTTGTGGAAGATTACACTCCTCGTAATCATTGAAATGCTGTGAAGGCTCGGAAGTCTGAGTACTAGGATTAGCCGTTCGTTCTTCAGCTAGTAATTCTCCAATAGTTTTATCATGATGATATTGATGAATGATGGAATACTGTGGGGGTTGGAAATTGTCAAAACCGGGAGAATTGGAATTGTGAAAATTTTGATTCATCGGTTGACATTCAAAAGTCGCATGAGGACCCCCACAATTCTCACAACAGAGATAATTGGGAAAATAACTTTCACCAAAGTTTTGATTGTAACATGGTTCTGGCTCATAGACAAGCGGGACCCGTGGTGGACAATCAAAACCGTAATGAGAATCATTCCCACAAAACTCGCATGAGTAGGATTCGTATTGGGGCTGTGGAGGTAGGTAGGAAAAATCAGGTGTTTCATTATTTGAAATGGGATCGGGATTACCGACAAACTTGTCTCCGAAACTCACATTGGTACATCGCCGACAATTTCCACCGTTAAATGGACCTCCACACCAGGAACATGTCGAAAACCATGACATAAAGAATTAAACGGATAAGAGGGATAAGAGATGAAGAATTAAACGGTTATAGAGGATAAGGAATGGAGAATTAACCAGGTTAGAGGATAAAGAAATGGAGAATTAAACAGATTGGAGGATAAAGGATGGATATTTTTGGATTTTTGAAAAACATGCTATAAAAACAAAGAATGAAAATATTTTTGGTGTTGCTAACACTTCAGGAAAAGTGTTAATGAACTTTTTGGATTTTCTGATAACTTTACAAAAAACTTTTTACAAAAGATGGTATATGCAAGAATGGATCTGAAAAAGGTTTAACACACGCTAAAGCCTCCCCGACAGCGGCGCCAAAATTTTGATTCGCTCCCGAACAGTCAAGTTTTCTCACGCAAGCCGGTCACTTGTGAATGGCCGACCGTAAGAAACTTAAAACGGTTCAGAAACAAATGCAATGAAGATCTGGGGAGTATAGTGTTTCCCCGGGTCGTTAAGTCCCATGGAGACTCAATGGTGTGTAAACACTTGATCAGATGATAGAATGATCACTAAGGATAGTGATCAGTAAAGGTTTTTGATGAATAATTATACCTAAAGAAAAGATCTATAAATTACAGCGACTTAAATGCAAATTAAAGGAAATAAAAGATAAAATATATTAAATAAACGCTATCACTATTTTTAAAATGATGAACGTTTAAAACCTAAAACGTACGTTTAAATAAAATTACGTAAACGTACAAAATAAAACGTGAGTTTTAAGAAATAAAATGCCTACAAATATGAAAATGACATTTTTACAATCCTAATAATAAAAGAAAATTATTAGAAAAAGAAAATTATTTTTAAAACTATTTATCTAATTATTATTAATTAAAAACTATTTTTAAGTATTTAAAATGCACTAAAATATAAGAAAATACAAAGTTAACCTAGAAAAATGAAATTATAACTTAGAAAAATCTAAAATATGATAAAACTTATTTTAAAACTGAAAATATATTTTTTAGAGTTTTTATGTATTTATTATTAATTTAATACTATTTAAAACTAATTAAAATGCTAGAAAATACTATTTAAACCAAGAAAATTATGGAAAAATATTTTTTTGGCTTTTTATATTTATCTTAACCTAAGAAAAATGAAAAATTATTTTTTTGAAGCTTTTCTTAATTAATTGTATTAAATGCTAATTAAAAAGACTTAAAAACTAATTTAAATTAAGAAAAATAGCAAACTGACTTGGAAAAATCTGAAAAATTCAGGAAAACTCTAAAATATTATTATGATTCTAGGAAAAATATAAAAACAGGTGCTTGTGTGCAAGAAAATGAAACTGCTATGTCAAGTGCTTATAAATAAGCACTTGAAATAAGCAAATGGTCACAAATGCACACCAAACTGTAACAGAAGCTTTAATATGCTACAAGAACTCAAAATGAACTAAAAACAACTATCTTAAACCTATGAAACACAAAATGCAATGATTTGAATGATTCGGCAAAAATGCCAAAATCAGTTTCTGGGGGCCTACTTGCAGATATAAAATAAGCACTTAAATAAGCTGAAACTTAAAAAACAGATGAAGGGTCCTAAAGAAGACCTGGCCAAGTGCTTATAAGCCAAAAACCAGACCTTGGTGAGCTCAAATGAGCTTTGTGCAAGCCCTGCAAGACCCCTGTGCAGACTCAGTATCAACTGAGTCAGTTGCACAGGGCATTAAAGCCCATATTGACAAGCTGAATTGGAGCTTATAAAAAATTGCTAAAAATTAATAAAAATCATGTTAAGTAACTAGACCAGCTGAACTTATAAATCCCACAATTTCACTTAAATTGATCCAATGATGAACCCATGAAAAATCATCTTAGTTGGGCTCAAAACTGGTTTTTCATGTTTTTGACTGTTGACAGAAAAATGGAAAGTTGACTTTCTTGAGTTTTGATCCAACTTTGTGGACTGAGAATGATGTTATATGATGAAATGAAGCTAAAGCAAGCTATGTCTATGAATTTCGAACACAAAACAAGTGATTGGCTTTCCAAAATCCAAACAGTTAAGATATTTAAAACAGATTCATGTGATGTTGACTATCCACTGCATTGAGATGTAAAATTTAAACTAATATGTCTAAGTTATGACCTATAGGAACTAAAGCAACTGAGTTATACTACTTAACTAACCTTGATCAAGATCAATGGCCTAGTGCCAAACAGTCCTTAAGACTTTGGAATGCAATCAGTTATAGACCTACACTGAATTATAACTAAGAAAGGTTATATCCTATGATCTACTAATACTGCAAAAAGCTAATCTATGCAAGTCTAACTACTACTACTACAGATTATGACTAAAACTAAGTTTGCAACAAT